>JACEII010000102.1:448123-465484 GCA_014332785.1 Antheraea mylitta | reverse complement strand
GAGTACTGCGGCACTCTTATCGGGATTAACTTCTATGCGCCATCGACGAAACCATTCACCGAGAGTATGAACGACTTTTTCGATGCGCTTCCTAAGAAAGTCCGACCGCTAGCCGGAAGTGTAAATAACGGTATCGTCAGCGTAACAACCTACCTCGACCCCCCGAGACCGAGGTAGGTCACTGATGAACAGATTAAAGAGCGTGGGCGCGAGTATGGAGCCCTGTGGCACATCTGAGCATATCGGGTGAGGCAGCGATAGTTCATCATCCACTTTGAAGCGGAATGTCCTATCAGTGAGATAATCGCGGATAATATGAATTAACCTATCGGGTACCGGAGATTTACATAATTTATGGATAATCCCTCTGTGCCAGACCTTATCGAAGGCCTTGGCGACATCGAAGAAGACTGCAATTGTGCGTTTCGGTTTACGTTTCGGATCGGCGTTAAATTTAGAGAAAATGTACTCCGTGAGGCGGTGTACTTGATTCGTGCAAGAGTGTTCGGCGCGAAATCCGAACTGCTCAGGGGGTATTAATTTTAAATCTGTAAGAATCGTTCCGCCGACCGCCGTCATTGACCAGCAAGCAGTCTTTGTGCGTTTGTCATGGCAGCACATAGAGCAATACTTTTAGAAAATTCATTACTGAAATATAAAATACTGAAAAAGTATGTCCTTCAGAGACGTAATACTAAAATTATGTATTTAGAAAGGCGTATATATATATGGGGAATTTCACAATTTGTACTTAATTTTTATTAAATTGTTTTTTATTTCGTTTATCCCATTGTATTGGACGTTCTTGAATAGCATTTATTAGAAGTAATATATCCGACATTGTTAATAAATCCAATATCCACAATATCAATCAAATGCAATCAATATCCACTCGGGCAACCGCCGCCGCGCCGCGTTCGCGCCAAAATATCAAACGAACTGATCGTTGCCGTTCCCACTTTTTTTTTTTTCGAAATGTCTACGCTCTTGACCCAGTAAGGTCTTAACAGCTTCACCGGACTACTAAGGCGAGCGCTTAAGGCACTCAGCCGATTCCATTCTGGCAACCAGCTCAAGGGTGCACGGCACACCTCGGCCTGGCTGTTGCCTGTTGCATGCAAAATCGCGACCTATCTTAGCTAACCTAGCTAACTATCCATATATGTATGAGTTGTTGAAACGTATATGTGTACCAAGCTTACACTCCTCAACAACTCCTCCATATATTTATTATCGGAAAATTGAGAGTTTTTCAGTTCGATAAGGGAAAAAAGTAAACCCTTCCACTTTCATGTGTGAGCGTGTAGGCGTGCACGTGTGTGGGGGTGATCGTGTAGTGTTGTAGCAGTGATGTATATTTGTGTGTCACCGTATCACGCAAGCAACGCACTCAAGGGCTCCCTACCGAGGGATCGAACCTAGGCTTGAGCCGCTGCCGTGGGAGGCCTAATCGGGTAAACCGTTCCAACTCCGCGTCTGTGTTGGTCACGTAGGACGCTACAGTACACATCGCCTGTTTGTTTTTTTCGCGCCGCACCGCACCGCTTCGTGTTCGCAAGTAAATCGCTCACGTAGGACACGTTGCCGCGTTAGAAACCACGAGCACAGCGTCAGGGATCGGCTAAACCTACTACACGGGGCGGGGCGGGAGCTCGACGAGTACCCTTCGCTTGCTTTTTATTTCAAAAATAATTACAAATATCTTACAACTAGTAACTTATACATTCTAAACTATATCTAAGAATTACAATACAAACGAATTACAATTATACTATCTTACTATCAATCTATGCTAAAATCTATGCACTATTTTTAGACCAAAACTATAACACTACACACAGATAAAACACACTACTAATTAATACATCTCTATAAATTGTCGCGAATAGTAAGCTAACTTATCGCACAACTTTCTCCACGGTGGTCATCTCACTCCGCCCCCTCTTGTGGGCGGACGAGGGAACTGAACAAGGCTTAATGCCTTTTGCAGTGGCTTGTCCATCGAGACCCGTTAAGACGGGCCTGTCCTTAGGTTGCATAATAAATGCAGTATGGTGATGAGGTAACGGCGGCTTTTGAGTCATCGGAATCTATAATGTAGGCATCTCTGCGTGGGTGGATGAAGTGCCACTATCTTCATCGAGCCTTCTATTTACTGCGCTCTTTAGGGCGTTGGGCTTTCTTTATTTGTCCTCTAGGGCATCTTTGCGTGGGAGGGTTGTTGGCGGGTGCCATCAGGCTACCAGGTGCCGACTCCTCGACGTTCACTTGGTTTAGCGTCACGGGCTCCTTCGCTCTTCCGGTATCACCTGACCGGGCGGCGGTGCCTGCTCTGCGGTTTCGAAATTCTCTCCTATACACCGGACACGCAGTCGAGTTGTTGGAGGGATGGGCGCCCCCGCAGTTGCTGCAGGTTGGCGGTTCTTCCTTGGGGCGCTTGCATTGGTGCGCGAAGTGTGGGCCTCCGCATCGCACGCATGCGACGGGGCGGTGGCAATTGTGGGAAGAGTGCCGGAACTGCTGGCACCTGTGGCATTGTGCCGGGCCTCTCTTCCCACGCCACCCTTCGATCGTCACACTCATGAAGGCAACTTCTTTAATCTGGTAGATTCTGTTGTGAGTGTTGTCAGGCAATCTTTTCAGGGAGCAGAAGAAGATGCTCCCCTGTCTTCCTCCTCTCCCTTTTATTTCCCGGACGCATTCCGGGTGCAGTCCCTTTTCCCGGAGCTCTTTAACTATGTCGTCTGGGCAGGTTTCTTCGGGAAGGCCGCGTATTGCGACCTTGAGGCTTCGTTCAGTGGGGAGTGAGTAGGTAAACCAGCTCACTCCCTCATCTCGCTCTAAGCCGGCGAGGTACTCTGTGAGCATACGACTCTCCTCTAAATCCGTCGGGATGAACCGTATTCCTTTCCCGTACGGTCGGGCATTCGGCGCGCGTCCCAGCTTCTCCGCCAGATGTCTGAAGTGTTCTGCCCATCTGGGCAGGCGCTCCACGACGATCGGGGGGAGGCGCTGCCGAGGTAGCTTGCTTGCTGGTCGTGGATTCTCAGTGGCCGTGCTTTCTTGCTCAGCAAGGGGTTCAGGGCTGCTATCGGCAGGGGATGGGGAGCGGACCATCTCGCAACGCCTTCAATCTCGATCTTCGTGAGATAATCACGAATGATCCGGTCTTCTTTGTGGCTCGTCGGGAAGAAGTTAATAACTCCTTTGACGAGTCTTGCTGGCGGCTGTCGGACTTCTAGTAGTTCCGCTAGTTTTAGGAAGTGCACACGCCATTGAGGTAGGTGGTGCACGACGATCGTTGGGAAGCTTTGTGGCTCTTGGGGCTTCGTTGTGACGCGCGAACGCGCGGGTGTTGCGGGGGCGTGTGTGGGCTGATCCCGATCAGCCCTACGCGGCGGAGCGGACGCGGGCGCTACGGGCGCCTGCGTCGCTGGGGTAGCGGCGGCGGATTCGCGTGACGGGAACCGTTGCGTCGGTTCGACCGTCCTAGGCTTCTTCATTTCTGGAGGCCGGGCGTCTGACGGGGTTTGCGCGTGCGCGGTTGTCGCGGCGATCCCAGCCTCGGGCTCGCTGCGCTTCCGGCGCAGCGCTCTACCGAGGGGGCTATCCTGGTCGTCTCGTATCGGAGGTAGAGTAATACTTCCGACAGTAATTACATCTAACATCGCCGATGCATCTTCGACGGAAGGCTTCTTGCCGTGTCTCGCGTTCTCGAGGAGGCGCAGAAACAGCGCCATCCAGCGGGTCATCCCCTCCGACAGCGCCCCATCTAAAATTAGCTGGGCGAGAGTGAGTGTATCACTCTCGTACGCGTCTGCCGGGGTTGACGGCCCTCCAGACGGCCTCTGTAGCGTCTCCGAGGTCCGCGATGGCGGCGTGGGCGGCTTCTGCTGCTGCGCAGGCGAAGCGGTGCGGAGTCCAGAGGGGATTGCGAGGGTCATCGTTGTGGCGGCAGCGGGTTCCGTAGGCAGGCTTGGTACCATATGTCCCGACAGAGTCGGAGACATATTGGCATCTCGTTCTTTGGCGGCAGCGGGTTCCGTAGGCAGGCTAGGTGTCTTATGCCCCGACAGAGTCGGAGGCATATTGGCGTCTCTTTTCTTCATGCGTCGATTCGAAGAAATCGACGCGGCGGCGCTTGAGCGGCGCATCGTCGCGCAGGACAAAGCGGTGTCGCGGAAATCTTGTTGTTGGTGTCCTCGTGCGCACTTGACGACGGAGCGAGACACAACTTTAAGCACAGGGTAGAATTATAATGCATTCTTAGGAGTTTAGGGATAGAAGTTTGAAAGGTGGTAGTAATCTACCAATCTACCAATGATAATCATGCCAGTTAAAACAAGTAGAGAATCGTAGCATTTGGAGAAAAGCTGTTGTTGATAGTACTAAGGTCTCGATATAATCTTGCTTAAAAAGACTTGTTTCAGTGACCATAGCTGCCGTTCTTGTATCTGTCTCATGAGATATCAAAAGAAATGCTTCCTTGAAGCTCTTTAGAACATAGAGACGATAAAAGGTTATTAAATATTAGTTAATCAGATGTAACTGATATTATTATTATGACATTATTATTCACTAGCGAACACGGCGGACGCTAGCACGCCTTGTTTATAAAAATCCATTCAGTAGTTTTTGAGTTTATCGTGAACAGACAGACCGACGTGGCAGAGTAATTTGTTTTAAAATATGTAGTGATTTTAAAGGTGGCTTAGCCACGCTCAAGCTATTATTGACTCGCCCGGGTACTAGCGACCCACAGAAAAACACACGTGAAGTAACAGTGCTTGCATTGTTGGGTTTCGTTCGGTCAGTGAGAGCGTCGGAGGCCCACCGCCCTCCCCTCTCCTCTCTTCCTCTTTCCGCCAATACTCTCCACCCCAAATACAGGCTGGCAACGCACTTGCGACTCCTCTGGTGTTGCTAGTTTCAATGGGCGGCAGTGATCACTTAACATCAAGTGACCCGCCTGTTTGTTTACCCCCTATGATAAAAAAAACTTCGTTGTGGAGTAATGATTTTCAAATGTTCTCTTTATCAGAAGTACTCCAGAGCTGTTCTCTGTGCATCAATTGCAATAGCATCAATCAGCATAGAGCGGACAGGGTGGCTCGACAGGGTTGTGCAATATCACAAAAACCGATTCTACAATGAGATACTATCATTAGCTCCTATACAAATAGAGGGTAAGAGTTTGGTTTCCTTTAAGAACGAAAGAAAGATTGACATAGTAATACAAGTGTACAAAAAGCTCTTAAAAATAAATATTTAGCCGTCACGGGACGCCTGGCAGATGTGAAACATCGGTATTGTTCGAATTTCAAATTCCAAAATTCCCAAATTATACTATAGGTATTCGAGCGTCGCCAGGTGAACAGTCAGGTTTAATCACGCCTACAGATGTTTCACATCAAAAAATAAAACTATAACAATGAGACTTGGCGTCAGTGTACTACCACCTTTGAAAACTGCGCTGGTTTCCGGCCAGGCCTCAAATTTCCAGGTTAAAATATAAATAAGCATCATGTATTTTGCATCCAAGTTGTAAGCATAAAATTATAATACCTATCTAGACATATAAATCACTAACACATAGCGAAAGCTCTCAAAAGGATAAAACCCCGAATTTTAAAACATTGTTCATTGGTGCTCAGCTTCTATTGGTCTTAACGTTATTAGGAAGGAAGGAATTTCTTAAATCAGACCAATAGTTTTTGAGATTAGCGCTTCCAACCAAACGAAGAAGTTCTTTAGCTTTATAATATTAGTATAGATTAAAAGACCCAACCAAAAAGAAAAAAATCGAGCGGTCGCGGGACGCCTGGCAGATGTGAAACATCGAAATTGTTTTATGTGAGAGTAATATGCATAAAATATCAGATTACGATAGGAATCAGCTATAGCATAATCAAGAGATTACAAAGTTACATTACAAAAATACATTATAATTTTAAAAATATAAATATTACATTACAAAAGAAAGCATTAGAAATTTGTTTCATGAAATAATTACTGTTTATTTATTCTATTACATAAATATTCATTTTTATTAAATACAAAACTTTAACTAGGCGTAGGCGCGGTGTTTTTGGCGGCATTTATTAAAGGGCGCTACGTTGTAGACGCGTGTCGCATAACACTAGTATAACAAGTAACAAAAAAACCAGTTGAAATCTTATGGTTATACTAATAGAGTTGCAAATTGATTTTAAGTTCTTCGTTTATAATGCAAAGTTCGTTTTTGCGTCGCCACACCAACAATCAAGTTTACCCTCCGCCTATAGATGTTTCACATCAAAAATAATAAGAGAAAAAAAGAAACAAACGTTGCGATATGTGTCTCACGTGAACTATGCGGCAAATCTATTAAAACTCTTTTCAAACTTCCGACAACAGCAAGATTTTTCAGCGTAGCGGGAAGAGACAGAGTTTATTATTCATAAATAAAACGGAGGGTTTATTATAAGACGATAAACTGACCGCATGCAGTATTTAATTGTAAACACAATGCAATCCGAAACATAATAACGTCCGCCTAAAGACCAAAATACAATACAAAACCTCAAATATATTTCCACCTTATGTTTGAAATTTATTTTATTTATTTATTTATTCGAAGGAATATCAACAGCTTTTCTTACATAATACAAAATACAATGATCAACTTAAAGCTTATTAAAGATATTCACTAATAAATAATGAAATAGTTACAAGAAGATATTAAGCGTTGAATAAAAATATAATAATCGTAAAGATAAATCACAGTGAAAAGTTACTTATTAAGCAAACTTATCAAATAATGTTTTGATGATCGCCTGTTTTGCTGCATTACATCGAGTATTAAAAAGATCTAAATTAAACTCTTTACTAAGCTTATTATAATTAAAACTACTTCGTAAAAAATAACTATTCTTTCTATAATTGGTATTTGAATGAGGCACATATATCAACGAGCTATGAGGAAGAACAGTAGACGAAGCCCTTAAAGAAATTTTTGAGAGGAGATCTGGACAATCGACCTTGTTTTGGGCAATTTTTTTGGGATTTTTTAATTCTTTTTTTTTTTATTGAAGCACGACATAGTGACTGCATTACGCCTGATGTTAAGCATAGTACAATCCAAAAACATCGGCAACCATCGAGAGACAGATTATCCATCGCCGGTCGCCGCTGTCATGCCGGCCATAATGATGAAAGTCACCCGGTACTGGATATGCACAAGCTGATCCCGAAACGCGACCCGTAGAAGCGAATCACTATTACGGGCTTTTTCGCCATATACATGGTGGTTGCGACCACGTCGGGCTGTAAAACCCTACCACCCCGCTTGCGCCATTGCTTCGTTCGTTATTCAGCAGGGTGCACCACGTGCAGGTGAGGTTGGTTTGGGTGTCTCAAGTCTTATGATGTTATTCGACACCCTTTACACCTCAAACATCATGAACAGACAGACAGATGTGCCAGAGGACTTTTTTTTAAACCTTATTTTTGGATCAATCTTTCCGATTATAACTGCCACTGTCACGTAATCAATAATATCACAAGCGTCGTACGATCATTTCAATATTAAGCATCGTGTGAATCAATATTCTAACGAGATGGCGGATTTCTTGCTAGAACCTTCCAGGGAGTTTTTGTGGTATCTCAGAATTAAATGCACCGTGTTATTATTTTCCCTTCACTTCACTTATGCACAACAAACTAACTATAATACGTAAAACACGACCAAATTTACACAACATAGAGTCAAATAACACAAGATTATGAATAAAATATAAAATCCACTACATAACAGACTAAAATCTTGCCAAAAACGCCCCCAGAGGATTTTGTTTTTAACCGACTTCAAAAAAAGGAGGAGGTTATCAATTCGACTGTGTTTTTTTTTTTTATGTTTGTTACCTCATAACTTTGGACTGGCCGAACCGATTTTGATGATTCTTTTTTTATTTGAAAGCTAGTGCTTCCCGTGTGGTCCAATTTGTCTGACTTTCAATACATCTCTAGGTAGCACACATATTCATATGTTTCATTAAATTTGGTTAATTTGATAAACTATTTATTTTCCGGTTTTTAGTGCCTTATTTTTATGCCTCTGATTAATATTGAAGTCGGTTAATACTTTTTTTTGGAAATTTACTTTATATTATATGTAGCGATAATAATATTTTCATTTAATTCCCTTAAAGCCACTATAGAACGCGCACCACAAGGTTACGTGGATTCGCCATTATGGAATCTCCACTCTGTAATACGTCTTCTGACACTAATAAGTGAGAGTGAATCGTGCGTTACGACAAGGTACACCCTGAGACGTATGCTGAGACCAACACGAAGAATAATGATGAGCAAACAGAAGAGTTACAAGATGTTCCCCAGCTTGAGTAAGGTACTATGTTTTGAATGGAACATATCACATATTTTTGAAAATCTACACTATCTATCTATACTAATATATAAAGCTGAAGAGTTTGTTTGTTTGGTTGGTTGAACGCGCTAATCTTAAGTAATACCGGTCCGATTTGAAAGTTTCTTTTAGTAATAGATAGCTCATTTATCGAGGATAGCTATAGGCTACATATCATCACGTTAAAGTCAATAGGAGCTGAGCACTAATGAAGAAGGTCTCAAAATCGGGCTATTTTGGAAGCTTCCGCTGCGTGTTAATGTCAGTATTATATGCGTTGCCATGGTAACGCGATAACATTGATCGCAAATATATTCATGGTTTATTTTGTGTTCCTACTCAAAAAATGTATTCTACGTTAGTTTTGTTTCCAATTTTTAATTATACGTGGTACGTTTATATCGCAAACATTTCTAAAGTTTATTTTGTGTTGCTATTCAAAAAGTTTAGTAGTAATAATATTCGTCCAATAAGACAGTCAAAGGAATTAATCCATACTGCCAATTCTGAAGTTGTCAATATACGTAGTTTTCTTCTATGTCCAAGTTAATGTAAAGGTATAAGCGCCAAATCCTCTATACAATATTTCGTAAATTTTTATCTTCTTAATTTTCAAGACCACAGAATTCATGCTCCGTGGTATTATTTTTCATTCGTTTCACTTATGCACAATAAACGAACCATATTACATAAAACACCACCAATTTAACACAATATAGAGACAAGCAACACGAGATTATGAATAAAATATAAAATCCACTAGACAGACTAAAATCCCGCCAAAAACTCCTCAAAAACTTTATTCTACGTTAGTTTTGTTCCCAAGTTTTGATTTGTGATATATTACGTATTATAAAAATAAAGTGTGTGTATGTAATATTAAAATAAATATTTTTGGTGAATACATATATCTGTGGTGCTACAAATATCAACATTTCTTTTTATTAGAATTCTGTCGATATGTCTGTTTTTTATTTGTTCCGTGTAATCTCCAAAAAGGCTGGATCTATTTGAATGATTTTTTTCTTAGAAATGACTACGTTATTGATCTAGCAAGGTCTTAACAGCTTCACCGGACTACAAGTAATATTTGAACGGGAATTTTACGGGCAAATAAGTAACTAATTAGCTGTTTTATTTTGTGCTAGCAGGTTCAACAAACGTTGCCCGCTCTGATAATAAGACAAACCATACCTATACCTTGCCCAAGAATCATTTTATATATTAGTGAAAACGACATGAAGATGGGTTCTGTGGTTTTTGATCTTTTCGCAAACAGACATATAGACAGACCTGGAACAGGACTTTGTAGTGATGAGTACACTATGTAGTGATGAGCTGTTATCCATGCATTCGTCCGTGTGAAATTATTAAAACCATGTTGTTCACTGTAAACATGCACGTGTGACGTGCGCTATACTGGACTCCAAGAATAAATATAATTGAAAGTCATATATTTATATGTGACTTCAATTATAGCAAGGTATAATAATAACTTCGCCGCCGTGTACGAATTCACGGTGACGAGGAAACGTAGTGGGCAGCCTCTGGCTCCCAGGGAGATAGAGTGTAAGAGACGGGTGTTGCGGGAGGGGGCGGTAGAGCGGTGGATGCTGGACCTAGCGGACGCGCGCTGCGGAACGTAGACCGTCGACGCCGTCCGCCCGGTCCCGCGAGAGTGGCTTGGGAGGGAGTGGGGCTCCCTGACGTTCAGGATGGTGCAAGTACTCACCGGACACGGCTGTTTTGGGTGGTACCTGCTCCGGATCGTTAGTAGCGAGCCGACCACCGCCTGCCATGAGTGCGGCGCTGAGGAGGATACCGCGCAGCACACTCTCTCTGAGTGTGGTGGGGGAGGATTTGTCGCTGCCGAGCGTGGTTTCGTCCATGCTCGGCAGCGAGCAGGCGTGGCGAGTAGTGGCCTCCTTTTGCGAGGAAGTCATCTCGCAAAAGGAGGCGTCGGAGAGGGCCCGCGAGGCGGACCCCCCCAGTGGCCGTCTTCGCCAACGGAGGACTGGCAGGAGGAGGCGGCATTTTGCCCAACTCCTTCTGCCACCGTAACCGAACCTGAGGGGATGTAGTCGGGGGCTCATCCCCTCATTGCACAGGTCCAACGGACGAGAGGAGGCAGCTGGTGTGTACCCAGCTGCCTCTCCATAGGTAGGAGCCCGGCGGCCACCTTCCGCCGGGCGGACTGATGGGGCGGCTATCTAAGAGGAATAGCTTAGCACGATCCCTTGCCGCCCCACACTACGGTCTGTCGGTACATCGTGGGGTTTTAGTCCGTGCAAGCCGGACATAACTCATCCTCTCCCCCGGCAGGGTGGGTATCCATAAAGGGGGGGGGGGAAGGTATAATAATAACTTAATTATATCGACACTATGGACATATTATATCTATGTAATAGAAGATTTAACACACATTGTTCAATAATGATTAGCTTAATATTTTCATTACTTTCATATATAGTATAAGTGAGCACTGAGGGTGATATATAGCGGTTTAAAGTTCCAGTTATGTTGCTGATGATAAATCCCATCCCATTCGATTTATTATTAGTATTCACATATATAATGTACACGTTACCTGTTACAGTAGATGATGTGCGTGTGATACTTACCAATATTTTTGAAAGAGCATTATTGTAATTTACATTAGATGTGTGATCACAATTTTAAATTTATTTAATATATTAAAAAAGAAGCGTGCGAAGCCGCGGATAACAGCTAGTAATATTATAAAGAGGTAAAATTTGTGAGTTTGTGACGTTGTAGGAGGTAATCTCAGGAACTACTGGTCCGATCTGAAAAATTATTTCTGTGTTATATAGCTTATTTATCGAGAATGATTATAGACTATACATCATCACACTAAGACCAATAGGAGCGGAGCATCAGTAAAGAATGTTTAAAAATCGGGGTTTTTTCCTCTTGAGAGCTTCTGCGCGTTAACGTTAGCCCAAAGTATCTATTCCACGCGAACGTAGTAGCGGGCAGAGCCTAGTATCACATAATTTTGGAAATTAACTGATAAGTTCAACTAAAATTGAGAACCTGAGAACCATTTTACATTTTTTTACTGTATGTGTGTGGGTTTCAATAAAACTCTGCCATTGTATTTTAAGCACTTTATTTTAAGCCCCAACGAGTTTATACATCTTTCTTATTAAATAACTTCTGCCCGCGACTTTGTCCACGTGGAATAGCTTCTTCGGGTTAACGCTAGCTCGCAATGGAAGCTCTCAAAAGGAAAAAAAGATTTTGCTTTGAAATATAGATAACGAAATATTCTTCATTGTTGCTCCATTGCTATTTATGTTAGCGTGATGATATATTATAGCCTATAGCCTCCCTCGATAAATGAGCTATCTAAGATTGAAGGAATTTCTTAAATCGGACCAGTAGTTCCTGAGATTACTGCATTCAACCAAACGAAACAAACCCTCCAGCTTTATAATATTAGTATAGATGTTTCAACACCTGCTCATTAAATCTCGAATAAAGGACAATCGTCATATCGTAAAACGACCTATCACAGAGTAACGCAACATCCACTCTTACTATACAAATAGGTGGTACAGCCAAGTTAAAGCTACTATTGGTTTCAGCATGAATGTGTCGGCTCGTCCAGGGTAGTACCACCCGACCCACAGAAAACCGACGTGAAGTAACAGTGTCTGCATTGTTGCGTTCCGTTAGGTCAGTGAGAGCGCCGGAGACCCACCTACCCTTCTCTTCCCCTTCCTTCTTCTCTTCCTTTCTATATCATTTGATATAGCGTTCAGATATGTCATCTCCATACATTTTTTCCGTTTTCTATTTGCGTTAGTGATTGTAGATAAGCTACTTGGATAGGCCCCCAGTTCTTACTAATATTATTTATGCGATTGTTTATTGGAACGAAGTTCCTTATCGCGCGTTGTGAACTGGGGCTAGACGGAAAAAATTCTTACGAAAAGTTGTAACGATACATTTTGCTATAGTAAGTTGTGCGGCGTCGCATGTTTCTCTGTCTGTCTCTCTCTCTCTCTCTCTCTATTATAGAAAGCAAGCCAGATATTTTCATTTCTATTTCGCATTGAACAGTGTGGTTTCGCGACGATTATTTTTGTTGAGTGTATACAGGTTTTTTGTAAATAATAAATAATAATTTAAATAAAATAGAATCCCAAACATATGTTTGTTACTTCAGTTACCACAAGCCAATTATTACGAAAATTGAGCCTACTGATTAAGTTTATATAACATTATATTTATTAATAATAAAAAAAATATTATTATAACTTAAAAAAATAAAATTTTATTACAATTCCTTCACTAATTAATCAAAAGGAACTTCGTTCCATCCGGGTGTCCCTTGACACCTCTCAAGTTTTTTTTATTTGCTTGTTACGCCTAACTTTGGAACCGATCATAATGAAATTTGCATAGACATACCAAGATTTCTCCAAAAATTCATACTGAAGTTGTACTTCCGCCACGTGTACAAAGTTGAACGCGTTCTGAATTAACTTTTTCTAGAATGTTGGATATCAAACTTAATCGTTTTATAAACAGAAACTCGACAACTACTTGTATTACGACATGGAAAGTGATGCTGACTACAAGGAGAATAGCACGGAGGAGTTCACCGGAGTACCAGATGACGACGCCGTGATCGTAGTCAGTAACCCAGTTGAAGCCAGGTTACCGAGTGCACAGATCAGCGTCAAACTTCTCAGGTTTAAGAAATACTGTGTATAGAGATAATCGTCTGCATTCTTCTTTCTCAAAATCAAATCAAAAAACAGAGTCGCTACGGGACACCTGGTAGATGTGAAACATCGAAATTGCTTTATATAAGTTATATGCCTAAAAAAAAGATGACGACAGGAATCAGCTATGGCATAATGAAAAGATAAAGCATTACGGATTTGTTCCATAAAATAATAACTATTTATTTATTTTATTACATAAATATTTGGGGTGTAAGGGGTGTCGAATAACATCATAAGACTTGAGACACCCAAGCCAACCTCACCTGCACGTGGTGCACCCTGCTGAATAACGAACGAGGCAATGGCGCAAGCGGGGTGGTAGGGTTTTAAAGCCCGACTGAGTCGCAACCACCATGTATATGGCGAAAAAGCCCGTAATAGTGATTCGCTTCTACGGACCGCGTTTCGGGATCAGCCTGTGCATATCCAGCTTTTTACAGGCCGGCATGATAGTGGCGACCGGCGATGGATGTGTGTCAATCGGTGGTCGCTATTATTTTTGGATTGTACTATGCTTACCATCAGGCATAGTGTAGTCACTTTGCCGTGCTACAATAAAAAAAAAAATATGCATTTTTATTAGATACAAAATACAAAAATTCAAAAAAGCGCAGACGCGGTTTTTTGGCGTAATTTATCAAAGGGCGCTAGGTCATCGGCGTATGCCAAGTAACACTACTAGAATGAGTAGCAGACAAAACAGTTTGAATCTTATGTTTATACAGATAAGGTTGCAGATATTTTTGAGTATTTTGTTAATAGTGCAAAGTTCATGTTTTGCGTCGCCACGTCAACAATCAGGTTTACTCTCCGCCTATAGATATTTTACATCAAAATGCTCTATTCACTTTAGGCACTAGTTGCCAAAATGCTCTAGGTCAACTCCCAGGGGTCCACGGGAGACTCGGCGGGGGTTTACGTTGGAGTGACAAAAAATGAGGGTTCCTAATTCATAAGCGGGGATCCATGACAATTTATCTCCTTTCGTTAGTGATGAACTAAAATGTTGACTTGACCTATCACTGCACTATGTAGGCAGATAATATTTTAAGCTCAGCGAATGTTACTTGTAAAACCTTGTATGTTACATACTTAGTATACTTAGTTAGATTTAAACTTCACATTTTTTGTCGAGTTTTGGGAATATGATAGAAATGCAAATGTAGACAGTTCACCGAAACCAGCTAAATTTTGAAAGTGGTATATGAGAAAAAATGTCTCTGACCTCTGATTTAGGCCTTCAGAAGGTGCTAATAAACGAAAAAACGAGGTTTATCTTTTCAATATACATATTTTTAAAACACAGTTAGTTGCATTTGTTTTTGCAAACTTCATTTTGCACAAAGCATTTACAAGTCTACGAATTTTCTCAAAGAACAACGTGGTAATTACGCTGCCAAAATGCGCTAAAGAACGTATTTAGGTAGATTAGAATCAAGACAGCAATTTCTGTCATTAGATTCAGAGTTTGTTCCTATCTACATATTTGCACTGACAACTCTTAAGACATTCCGCCAATTTTTGGCAACCAGCTCAAAGGAGCACGGGCACACCGTGACTTAGTCTGATGCCTTATTTCAATTCATGACATCCTAGTTGCCCAACTTTTTTAACTCTTCTCGCCGTTGTGGTAACATATAATCTAGTGTTGATGTACTTGCGTCTCCATACCCCATCAATGGTTGGTCAGGCAATTAGGCTACTTAGGGCTATCATAATTCAAAAAGAGGTTTTCCATTTAATAGATAAAGTGCAGTAGAATTAGATTCAAATGATAGTTTTTACGTTCCCAGGGAAATACTGGAAGCGAGAGCTCTAGCCGGAAGAGTGATGCCGCCCACCACAAGAACGCCTATGTAAGTTAAATAGTTTTGGAATTGTTTTTGGAACAAAACTCCTTATCGCACTGTAGGGACACAATGTAAGCGTGTTAGGCAGAGTGCATGGTAAGCAAATAATTATATGAGAGCGCGACGTATGAACGGCGAGCCAGTTACTGCGCGCTGGCCCGCGCGAAAGGTCGTAGACACGGGGCATAAACACAGCAAGCTAACAAGTGCTCTTTAATTGAATAACCCCATTCGTGAGGACCTTCTACAGCCAGCAGGAGCAGTACTCATTTGGAGGTCAAACATCCAAACCGACAACTCCCGAAAGCACGTTACAGATGGAGGCTATTCGAAAAAAGTGTAAGATTTTTTTCATCACGAACCTTTCTGCGCACTTATTGGTTCAAAGGCTGCCAATAATTTTGGATCGGCTCGTGCCTGCGCAAGTACATTTTTTTTTGTATGGCATATGCGTCAGCTGTTCCGTAGCGTATTGTTTATCTGATGAAGTATATAACGTATTGAATGAATTGAATGATATATTACAATTCGAAAATATGTAGGTATTATATCTATTATTATAGTTTCGAAATCTCCTACCATTTCTTCAATTTATCACTTATTTCTACATTCCATTTAATTGCATTCACACGCTAGTAATTCGTTAATTTGTATTTGTTAATCAATAATATATGTTTATTTTCTATACATATAATAATTTCTCAGTCAAGAAAGTCATAAATCATATCCTCGAGCATTTAGTTTTTTTTCATTAAAATCGGTTAACTCTATCAATATTTATTGTAATTTTAAAGACGACGTGACTTAAATACGAGAGAAAAGTATATAATAATCATATATAATACATTCATCTGACTTTTTAGTCACTGTTTTGGACATTAGATTACACACGGCCGAACTTGCGGGCACAGCTAGTCAATAATAATATACTACGAAACGAAATTCGTTCTAACCGAGTATTCCACGACACTCGTACATTTTTGACGTGAAACATCTATAGGCGCGGGTAAACCTGATTGTTGACGTGGTGAGTGTGTGACATGGCGACGCGATATTGAGCTGTGTGACATCTGTTATTCCTAAAAAGAACTTTTTTTTTTTTTTCGAAATGACTACGCTATTGACCCAGCAAGGTCTTAACAGCTTCACCGGACTAACAGAGATAACACGATCGTAATAGATCTATCTTATTTTGGTTCTCAATATTATTAATAGATGGCGTTAATTATCCAAAGACAAACATGATTTTAATATTCAAATATTTTGAACATTCGAGAAAAGAAATAAAAATTATCAATTATTAATGTGAAAAATATATAGGCACGGTTAAACCTGATTGTTGGCGTGGCGACGTGATGTGATGCGCAAGCGACGGTGCCGTACTGAGCTCGCATACCTATAATGTTTTATTAGAGAATGAGAGGATTTGAGATTCGTTCGATTTGAATAATTTCGATGTTTCACATCTGCCAGGCATCCCGTGATGGCTCATTTTTTTATTAATATTCATCTGATAACTAACTTAATTTTTCTTTATTAGTCCGTGGAAGCCAATGAATACTACTGCGGGAGTGACGACGGTTGCAGGTTCTTCATCAGAAAAAAGTTAGTATGCAACTCTATCATTTTTTCTACACTAGCTGGTCCGGCGGACGTTGTCCCGCTCTGATAATAAATAAACTTCGACAAATTATATACCAAAATCTTCCTCGTGAATCGCTCTATGTACTAATGAAAATAGTATTTAAATCTGTCCAGTAGTCTTTGAGTTTGTCGCGAACAGACAGACAGACGTGGCAGTGGACTTTGCTTAATACTATGTAATGAATTAATAACAAACACTGTGGATGTCAATCGTTAATCAACAACCGTCACTTTCGCATGAGCCTACAAATATTATAACGAGAGGGGAAACTGTAGGTGCAACAAGAATTACAAATGTTCCGTAAAGTTTGGTCTCCAACAAAGTCGTAGCATTATGGGTATTTTAACATGTACTCTAATATAAGTCCATTAATTACGTAGTTCTCCAAAATGTTTACAGCATTTTTAGTATATTTTATAGGATTTAGAGTTAATTACAATTTGATCTGATGTTGAATAATGCGGTTTAGTATGGTAAGCACTCCAATTGTAAGAGGACTGGCTCTTAAGACAGAACGGCTCGAATCGTTGACGACCAGGTGCTTATCTTAAGACTTGACTCTTTGGCGCTTCGTAGGGAAATTCCGTCTTACAAAATCTACTATGGAAAGTGTTTCAAAAACCTGGGGGCCTAACCAAGTTGCTTATCGACAATCACTAACGCAAAAATGTATGGAGATGACATACTGAACGTTTAGAAATG
>JACEII010000102.1:423637-448113 GCA_014332785.1 Antheraea mylitta | reverse complement strand
TCTGTCTGTTCGTGATTAACTCAAAAACTAAGGAACGGACTTTTACGCGGTTTTGACCAGTAAATAGAGTGATTCACGAGTAAGGTTTAAGTATATAATTTGACAAGGTTTTTAACTATCAGGGCGGGACAACATCGCCGAGCCCGTTAGTTCAGTAGGTGGTAGGTGGTAGAGCCACGCTGAAGCTATTATTGGTTTCAGTATGAATGGGACGGATCGTCCGGGGTAGCATTACCTGACCCACGGAAAATCGACGTGAAGTAACAGTGCTTGCATTGTTGCGTTTCGTTCGGTCAGTGAGAACGCCAGAGACCTATCTCCCTCCCCTCACCTTCCCCTCTCCTCTCCTTTCCCCTCTCCCTTTCTCTCCATTCCCCCAAACACAGGGTGGCAACGCACTTGCGACTCCTCTGGGGTTGCTAGTGTTTATGGACTGCAGTAGTCGCTTAACAACAGGTGACCCGCATGTTCGTCTCCTATATGATATAAAAAAATAGTATATCTATACTAATATTATAAAGAGGTAAAGTTTGTGACGTTGTATGGGGTAATCTCAAGAACTACTGGTCCGATTTGAAAAATTCAGTGTTATATAGCTCATTTATCGAGGAAGGTTATAGGCTATATATAATCACGCTAAGACCAATAGGAGCGGAGCACTAATGAACAATGTTTCAAAATCGGGGTTTTAGATTTTTGTGAAAATAATTGTTGGCCTCGAATAAGTAGTACAGTACATTGTAATCGTTTTTAAAAAAGTCTGTCTGTCTATATGTATGAACATGTATCACTGCTAAAGTACTATATTCACGATAAAACCTCATAAAGAAAATCATAAAGCATATCCTCGAGTAAAATTTAGTCTTGTTTTCATTAAATTCGATTCACTCTATCAAAAGTTATTGTAATTTTAATGACGACGCGACTTAAGTACGAGAGAAAAGTGGGTAAGTAAATGAACTTTCAGATGATTCTATGACCAAATCGGCTGAGTGCCTTCAGCGCTCGCCTCAATAGTTCGGTGAAGCTGTAAAGACATTTCCAGGACAACAGCGTTACATTAGGCTCCAAGTGAATGGAGTCGCGGGCACAGCTAGTTATAAGTAAATCTGAAAGAATTTAAGTATTAAATATAAGTATCGAGGCGACCGACCCTAGCTCGGTTCTTTATAAAGCAATTTTATATTAAAATAAACTGTTAAATTTGCCTCACAAAATTAGCCTTTCAGTAAAAAAAAAAAGAGATTCCCCTTCTGCTATCACTCGGATTCGAACTGGGGTTACACGGATTTTCGAAGCAACCGATTTCCATCTATTTTTGTTTCGACAGCGGCGGCGAAATTTACCTTTATATTCTAGCTATATTTTTTTATTGCCGGAAATCTCAGATAAAAAAAGTTTCCTATGAATAAAATCTAGCTAGATCGATGTATCGTCCCTGAAACTACCCACATACAAAGTTTCACGGAAATCGCTGATGCAGTTTCCGAGATCCTGAATATATACAAATATAAACATATACAAGAATTGCTCGTTTAAGGGTATTGTATTGATATAATATAGTCAGATCAATATTTCATTTTATGGATCAGATGAGTAGCTTTATCATAATTAAACTTTAGTATTCATAGTAGCTACAAACGTCAGGTGTGGGTTCAGATGTTTAGTCTCACACTATCTGATAAAAGTTTCATTTCTTATGCGTAGATGCGTATCTTTGTCGTGATACCAAAAATTTTGTATAGTACAGAGTGACTAGAAATATAGAGTTTATGCTGAAAAGTATCATAGTGTCTTATTAATGCTTAATTCCTTATGGGCAAGACAAGTGGCTATATCGTGATAACTGAATTTTAGTACATACAGATATTAGCTACAAACGTTGAGTGCTCAGAGATTTAGATATTATTTTTTTTTTTTTTTATTATATCAAAGGAGGCAAACGAACTGGTGGGTCACGTGATGTTAAGTGATGACCACCGTCCATAGACACTAGCGACATCAGGGACGTCGCAAGTGCGTTGCCAGCCCGAATATGGGAGAAGGGGGAGGGGAAGGAAAGGGAAAGACGGAAAGAGGAAAGGACGTGGGCCTCCGGCTCTCTCACTGACCGAACGAAACACAACAATACAAGCACTGTTATTTCACGTCGGTTATCTGTGAGAGGGGTGGTAGTACCCCGGAGGAGCCGACCCATTCATGCTGAAACCAAAAATAGCTTCAGCGGGGCTCTACCACCTACTAAGGAGAATTAGGAGATATAGGAGAATTTTTAAATTAGCATTTGCTTCTATATCAAAAATAATTCTGTGAACAACATACTACAAAACACCTGAATTGTAATACCTGTAGTACAACGGGCACCATATGATGGCCTTTTTGTAAAACGAACCCTAATAGTAGTGGTAGTGGTAGTGGTAGAGCCACGCTGAAGCTATAATTGGTTTCAGCATGAATGGGTCGGCTCGTCCGGGGTAGTATCACCCTCTCACAGAAAACCGACGTGAAGTAACAGTGCTTACATTGTTGCGTTTCGTTCGGTAAGTGAGAGCGCCGGAAGCCCACGTCCCCCTCTCTTTTCGCTCCGTGCCCTTTCCCCTCCCCCTCATTCCATACCAACACAGGCTGGCTAACGCAATTGCGACTCCTCTGGTGTTGCAAGTGTCTATGAACGGTGGTGATCACTTAACATCAGGTAACCCATCTGTTCGTTTGCCTCCTATAACATAGATTTACTATACTATACTTTATATATATATATATATATATATATAAAGACATACCAGTTCGTCAGAGTGTTTGGATTGAGATAACTTGATGCATAAAGCTTCGTATGTCTTGCATTTCGTCTGCTCGCCCTTCTTCAGCTCTGTCAGATCTTCCCTGTGAGGAAGTATGGAAAGAAACACAGTAATTATATCGCAAATATCAATTAAACCATCATCAGCATATAAGACACCCATTCTAAGGTCACAGGCCTCTTAACGAAGGAAGGTATGGGCATAAACCACGCCATCACACGACGTACTGGCGATTTCAAACTTCCACAATCCCATAGTTATGGCAGGTGAATGTTTAAAAGATCACATCCTTCAATCCTGTAGTAGTTCATGGTCACAATTAACATATAAAATAATAATATCAAAACAAATACTAATAAACAACAAAGAGAACCTTAGTTAAAGTTTGTTCTAAGACTCTTAAAAGTACGGGAACGATTCTTTATATCCCATTTATATATTATCTTTTTACCCCAGTTCGTTTTAAATTACTTATGCATTTCTCGAGATGTATAAAAATATTAAGCACTATTTTCTTAATTGATTTAGAAAGAGAATCGACGACTGATTAGCCTGTAAAAATATTTCTGGCGACTAAATGGTCACTCGGTATGTTGTTCTCATAGACATTAGTTTTCACCACTAAATAGAGTGATTCATGAAGAAGGTTTTGGTATATAATTTGTCAAGGTTTTTTTTTATTAACAAGGCGAGCAATCGTTTACCGGGACCGCTATTCATATTATATTTCGAGAAAACTATACATATATATAAATGCGAGGGAAACCGCGCGTGAAAACTGCTAATTTATAGGTTTTATTGAACCATAATCTTTATCTGATACTAAATGACGAGACGTGGTCTAATATAAACTAAAACCTGTAAAAAACAAACAGACAAAACAACTCGCATTCGCATATTAATTAGGATATGACACTGACCTGGTCACATACACCATATTTTTTACGATGACCTTAGAACCTTTGGATATTTCCTCACAAGCCGTATTTAGTTCTACAGTCGTCAGTTCTCTATGAGGATCTGTGATCTGAAAGATTAAAATAATTATTTGATTCAATTCGAACAGAATAACAACATCCATTGATAAGTATAGGGCCATCCATAAATTACGTCACACGTCAACGATAGATTACAAAATAAAGTATCATCATATGACAAGTACGGGGGGTGAAGAGTCATAATCTGTGTGACGTCACATTTTTTATTTTATTTTGGCAGTTTAGTTACCTTATGAAAGAGATTCAAATTTAAACGTATTAATAATTACATACCAGATGAAGCACTTGCAGTATTCTAGGATATGACACTTTATGGTCACATTTAACATATACAATAATAATATCAAAACAAATACTAATAGACAACAAAGAGAACCTTAGTTAAAGTTTTGTCTTAAAACTTTAAAAAGTATATATCTTAGTTAAAGTTTGTCTTAAAACTTTCAAAAGTATAAACACAATCGTAATAAATTTAGGTGCAATTACCGGTGTCGTATACTACAATGTGCGACCAGGAGTTAAGAACTTTCGATGGATAAAAACGACAATAAACACTTTTGTTTTGTTCCTAATGTTCCCACATTCACTTTCAAGTGAAAGAGAAATCACCTGACGGTCTTTAGCACTGTGCTTTAAAATAGACACGTGTATAATTTCTGTATTTTTCTAGATAATTAGATCAATCACCTATTATATTTTATTGATTTAGAACGAGAATCGAGTGCAGAGTGTACTCCGTAAATATTGCTACTATCTAAACATTCACCTGTATAATAAAGATATAACTTAAACGAAACGTATTTTTTGTAACTTTTATTTAATACAAGTTCCTTGCGACCATTTCAATGAACTAACAAAATGGTGGCCGTTTTATTAGAGATTTCCAGGGAGTTTCTATGGCAAGCCAGAATCCATGGTCTTTGGTATTATTTCCCACTTCATTTATGTACAATAACTGTACTATATTACACAAAATACTATCACTATTACAAAATATAGAGGCAAATAACGCAAGATTATAAATAAAATATAATATGACATTCCAAGATCCCACCAAAAAATCCGACGTTACATTCAGTTCCTTCTGTGTTACATATTTCGTGGCTACTTATGTTTACTATCACAATTCAATCTTCTTTAATTTCCAACTGTTTAGATCTCTTATTGACTCATGTATGAGACACACATATACATTTTTGCTAGCTAGCAATATTAACAATGTCAAAACACTTTCGTGACAGCTCGAATGAAAAATAATCACGTGCCGCAGATATTTTTGTAAAATTCTAATTAAAATAAATACAGTTCATTTTCTTATGTGACTTTAATTTTAATGGATTCAAACCAGAGAGCTATATAATTTGGTCCTTCGAGCCGGATTTGAACCAGCGAGCTACCACTCCTTCGATTTGATTTGATACAAAAAAATCCAGACTACACTGATAGAACTGTGGAATATATCCATAGGAACAATAAACTAACATAAAATACAAAGTATTAAAATTTCAATAATAATAAAACCATTTTGAATTTATTACGGATTTTTTTGACAATAAATCACTACATAAAACATAGTCCACAGCCACGTCTGTCTGTCTATTTGCGATAAATTCAAAAACTACTGGACGGATTTTCATGCAGTTTTCACCAGTATATAAATTGATTGATAAGGAAGGTTTAGGGATATCACTTGTCTATGTTTTTTTATAATAAAAGTGGGATAACATCCGTCGGGTCCATTAATTTTAAATAAATATATCCAAACATTGGAAGAGCTATCTTAACTTGAATATTTCTAAAATTAAAACTGTACACTAAGTACTACTATACCAAAAAGGAATCACATAAACCTAATCACATGTGATAAAAAGACACAAGTGCCAAAATAGATCATCTGACGTAATTTATGAAAGGACCCTAGATAGAAAATGTTTAAAACCTCAATAGCAAAAGGTCTTCCTTCCCCGAGGCACCTCACGTCCACGTCCTCCCTTCCAGCAGACATAAACTTCAACCGATGCTCCATTTCTTCTGGACGTAAACTGTTAAAAGTGCCAATAGTTATATTTAGAAAAATTAAGATCCTTATAGTTTCAAATGTTCATTGAAAAAAAAAGTTGAGGCAGTCATAAGGACTGCCGAGAGAAGTAAAATCTCAAAATATCACTAAACAAATTTTTCTTCACAAATGTTCTCCAGTTATAAACAGACAAGAAAATGCTATATTTTATAATATGTCAAAAAAAAAAATAGAAAAAATCTTAAATTGAAATACTCGCAGACCTGTCATATTTTTACTAGTTATGTACTTGATATAGTGATGTATGTCTGTCCAAAACCTACTTTCATAATGCATTATAATGTATATACCATTAGACATTTACATAAACTATCTATATACATATAAAAATAATGTAAAAGATCTACTTATTAGATTTTTATGAAAAAAAAAAAATTGATGCAGGTCTCTAGGAATAAGTACCTGGATGATCGAGCCTAACTCGGTTTAAAAAAAAAACATTTTTAAATTAAAATAAGCAGTTTGCGTTATAAAATTAACATAAAAAAACCTATTTCTTCTGCTGTCACTCGGATTCGAGCTGGAATTACACGGATTTTCGAAGTATCCGATTTCCATATA
Source organism: Antheraea mylitta (assembly GCA_014332785.1). Lineage (NCBI taxonomy): Eukaryota > Metazoa > Arthropoda > Insecta > Lepidoptera > Saturniidae > Antheraea > Antheraea mylitta. The sequence continues at coordinate 441,673 of JACEII010000102.1, read as the reverse complement.
AGCTATTTTTGTTTTGACACCGGCGACGAAATTTATTTTTATACACTACCTATATTTTTTCATTGCCTAACAACTAACCCAGTTAAAAAAAGTTTACTATAAAAAAAATCTAGCTAGATCAATTTATCGTCCCTGAAACTACCTACATACTAAGTTTCACGGAAATCGCTAACGCTGTTTCCGAGATCCTGAATATATACAAATATAAAAATATACAAGAATTACTCGTTTAAAGGTATTAGATTATAGATAGATTAAGTATAATAATAACAATTCATAAACATTTCAATCATTTTCAGAAGTGTCTGTCTGTCTGTTTGTTTGTTTGCACAGATATCACTGGTACAGTACTAGGTTTATGACAAAACATCATTAAAAAAATCATAAAGCATATCCTCGAGTAACATATAGTTTTGGTTTCATTGAAATCCGTTCACTCTATAAAAATTTATTGTAATTTTTATGACAACGCGACTTACATCTGAAAGAAAAGTACATGTATTATAATTGAACCTCATCAAAAAACCAGGTTATTTAATACCATACATAAACATACAAATCATAATAAACTCACCCATAAAGTTTGGCGATAGGTTCAAATATAAGTTCCTGTACGGATGACTCCATCATTCTCTTGCCGTTGACAAACCAAGGTGTTTGAGGTAACTCGCGACTCAGCTTTATGTATCTGTAAATCGAGGAAACCTATATATACATACTTCTTCTGTCCGTATGTATGTCACAGAACTCTTCCTAAAACGGTTGGTCAGATTTTGATGAAATTTTATTTGTGTGTTCTCAGGTGGATTCGAGAACGATTTAGATTCACAATTGAACCCGGTAGGTGACGCTGCGGTTGAATTTTTTTTTATTATCATTCGCCTGGGCCATATCTTGGCTACATCTATCTTGGGGTGTAAGGGGTGTCGAGTAACATCTTAAGACTTGAGACACCCAAGCCAACATCACCTGCACGTGGTGCACCCTGCTGATCAACGAACGAGGCAATGGCGATAGCGGGGTGGTAGGGTTTTACAGCCCGAGTGCATAGCAACCACCATGTATATGGCGAAAAAGCCCGTCATAGTGGCTCGCTTCTGCGCGTCGCGTTTCGGGATCAGCCTGTGCATATCCAGTACCGGGCGACTTTCGTCATTATGGCCGGCATGACAGCGGCGACCGACGATGGATGATCTGTCTCTCGGTGGTCGCCACTGTTTTTGGATTGTACTATGCTTACCATCAGGTATAGTGCAGTCACTTTGTCGTGCTACAATAAAAAAAAAATATCTATACAAATAAAAATCAATTTTCATATGTATGTAAACGCACCTATGCAGAACGACTGCGCATATTTGGGTATTTTTTTAAATATGTGTAATAAAATTATCAAGGCAAATTTGAGTGAAAAAAAAATCCATATTGATATGTGAATGAGTGAGACAGAATATATTAGAGAGTCTTTAAAAACATTAACATAATTGACAGACTAAAGTTGTAATGTTAAGTTTAAATTGTATTTTCTATTATTGGTATTCTACTAGCTGACGGGGTCACACATTGCTCTGGCAGAGTTATTACTTGTTGAATTAAAATTATAATAACTCTTTGGCATTATGGGGTAATGAGGCTGCCTGAGAAATTAATACAGAAAAAACGAGGTTACATAGTAAATAGATTAACAGAACACAAACACCATAAAATAAAGTAGAGAAGAAAAACAAATTCATAATTAAAACGTGGCGCCATGAGATATCTATAAAAGTTGGTCCTGTATTTTTCTATCAACAAACTAATTTAAAGCGCCATCTATTCGAGACTGATGAAACTAACAATTGATAACAATAATCAACATTGACAATAATTTAATTAGTAATCAAAAAGTATTCAGGCCTTTAATCGATGTATAAGTTATCGTACTGCTCAAGTTGAACCAAACTATACATAAATGCCAACGTTTACTGAAGATCGGTTGAGTAGTTTCGGGGTTAATCGTGGACAAACATCATGGCATTGTTTTTTATGTCATAGAAGACAAACGAACAGACGGATCACATGATATTAAGTGATCACCGCCGTTCATAGACACTTGAAACACCAGGGGAGTCGCAAGTACATTGCCAGCTTGTGTTTGGGAGGAAGGGGTAAGGAGAGAGGAAGGGAGGAGAGGTAGGCCTCCGGCGCTCTCACTGACCGAACCAAGCGCAACCATGCAAGCACTGTTACTTCACGTCGGCTTTCTGTATGCCGGATGGTACTACCCCGGACGAGCCGACCCATTCATTCTGAAACCAGTAATAGCTGCAACATGGCTCTACTACCTACAAAAATATATAAAGATGTAGCTATACATGTAAATAAATAGGTACAAACCTGCCCCCTATATAGGTGGGTGTATGCACACAGGAGACACTCACACAACGCACCGGCTGTCCCACTGCTGGGATCCCACTCTTCCACTCCGGTATACCCTGCAATGCTTCAAGTGATACCGTCCCCAACGCTTGTTCTACCGACCTTCTAGTGAACTCCACTGTGAACCGTTTCTTCTGCGTGCTCCTCAACTCAAAGTGAGACGGTGATAGCGTCTTCAGTATTTCCAATTCCTAAAATCAGCATCACATTAGCCTGTAGGAAACCCACTGCAGGGTTATAGGCGTCTTTACAAAGAAAGATATAGGCGTAATCACCTCGACGGCCTATTATGTACTGGCGAATTCAAACTCTCGGGTCACCTATTATTAAGCGATCACCGCCGTCCATAGACACTAGCAACCCCAGAAGAGTCGCGAGTGCGTTGCCAAAATGTTTTTGGGGAAGTGGAGAGAAAGGAAAGGGGAAGGGAGAGGGGAGGAGAGATGGGTCTCCGGCGCTCTCACTGACTGAACGAAACGCAACAATGCAAGCATTGTTACTTCACATCGGTTTTCTGTGAGAGGGTGGTGCTACCCTGGACGAGCCGAGCCATTCATGCTGAAATCTTTTATAGCTTCAGCGTGGCTCTACCACCTACTATACCCACTCCGTCAAATCGACAGTTCTATATGTCACCACATACAGTAGTACTACAAGAACATTTTTCATGTTCACGTTTCCTCGCAATGTTTTACTTCACCGAAAGTTTTAACAAACTAAATAACTAAATGTATGTGGATTCCAAAAAAATATTCTGTATATACTAGGGGTCGAATCTGTGAACATCTTGACCTCCATAACCACAAATTTTTAGTATATGGTGTGTCAAATAATAGCTCAGACATCTATTAATACCAAGCTTCTGATAACCTGATAATTGAAAAAGAGCATACATCTATATTTAATATTATAAAAAAGTATAGTTTGTGAGTTTGTGACGTTGTAGGGGGTAATCTCAGGAACTACTCGTTCGATTTGAAAAATTCTTTCAATGATATATAGCTCAATTATCAAGGATGGTTATAGGCTATATATTATCACGCTAAAGGCAATAGGAGCGGAGCACTAATGAAGAATGTTTAAAAATCACGAGTGTTTTTCTTCTTGAGAGCTTCCGCTACGTATTAGCCCAAAGCAGTTATTCCACGCAAACGAAGTCGCAGGCAGAGGCTAGTGTAATAATAAAAGTGACTCACTTGCAAATCATCTGCATATTCCAAGTTCAGTGTAATGAGCAGAGGGGATATGGCTCCGGAGTCCAAGGTCTTCTTTATATGAGGGGCCAATTGTACACCGAATGACCATTTCCATGCCTCTTTTAGTGGCGTTAAACTTTCTAAGTACAAAATAACCAAGACTTCATAGAAGTAACAAGAAAGTTCTTAGAATTCACCATAACCCGTGCAGTACTTGGTATATTGTGTTGCCGGGTGAGGAGCTCAGAAAAGTAATTCCGACTTAAGTATTAGCTCTTCCCAATGCAATTCAATAACTCCAATACGTGGCCCCTACCAATGAACTTCAATGCACCAAGCATAAGTGTGGCTCCTACCAACGAACTTCAGTGCTTTTTCGGTCGGCTCACCTGGATGGTACCAACCTCTCACAGAAAATCGACGTGAAGTAACAGTGCTTGCATTGTTTCGTTTCGTACGGTCAGTGAAAGCGCCGGAGGAAATCCCCCCCCCCTTCCTCATTTCCGCTCACTTCACCATTTCCCTCTTACCCGCATTCCCTCCAAACACAGGCTGGCAACGCACTCGCAACTCCTCTGGTGTTGCTAGTGTCTACGGACGGAGGTGATCACTTAAGATCAGGTGACCCGCCAGTTCGTTTGCCTTCTTTGATATAAAAAAAATTAAGCATAAGTGTGACCCCTTTTTTTTTTATTAACGTGGGGAAATCCCTAACGGATACGCTACCCTCCCGGGGGAGAGGGTAGGTTATGTCCGATTCGCACGGACTAAAACCCCACGGTGTACCGTCCGCCGCATGGTAGGGGCAGCCAGGGATCGAGCATGCTCACTGACCTGAAACTGCCCCTGCGGCAGCCTGGCGAGTGAACGCCAGGCTTCGTCCTACTATATAAGTGTGACCCCTACCAATGCACTTTGATAACTCAAGTGTAAATTTAGCTCACACCAATGCACTTAATGGTCTCAAGTGTAAGTTTGGTCCCATAACAATTAATTCTCTCCAACCTCCTGCAACCATTAGCGACCACTACAAATTGGTGACCTCGACGTCATCTGAAGATGCAACCTCCTGATATTCTTCTTGCTATTGCTTGTCGGATCACCAATTTGTTGTGGTCGCCGAGGCACTTGCAGGAGGTTGGAGAGAATTAAAACTTCAATACACTAAGAATTACTTTGATTCTCTAAGTGAGAAACCTACCAATGCACTTCGATATCCTATATGCGGCTTCTAGCTATGCACTTGGATACCCCAAGCATAAGTTTAGCCTTTGCCAATGCACTTTAATGCTTATCTCCACCGCTCATAAGGTAAAGGATTCAGCCCTCTTGTTTAACATTAAAAAAATGATAAGGTATCAATTGATTCCAAAAAATAAGTAACCTAGAACCATTTCTGTAAAATTTCACAGATGATGTATATAGTCCTATGTCAATAAGTTTAGTAGCTTTTTACATAATTAAAACTCAAAGTAACAACTGTATCTATCTATCTAATCTAATAACTTTAAAGAAGCAATTCTTGTATATTTTTATCTTTGTATATGTTCAGGATCTCGTAAACGGCGTCATCTATTTCCGTGAAACTTAGTATGTAGGTAGTTTCGGGGTCGATAAATCGATCTAACTAGATTTTATTCATCAAAATCTTTTTTAACTGAGTTTTCAGACAATTAAAAAATATCGGTAGAATATAAAGGTAAATTTCCCCGGCGCTGTCAAAACAAAAATAGCTCAGATGGGAATCGGTTGCTTCGAAAATCCGTGTAACCCCAGTTTGAATCCGAGTGATAGCAGAAGAAATATATATATATATATATATATTTTTAAACAATGTTGAATTTATAAGGGTAAACCTAACAGTTTATTTTAATTTAAAAATGTTTTTAAAGAACGGATCTAGGCTCGGTCGCCCAAGTACTTTTCATTATATAAATACTTTAATAATTTTCATACATACGTGGGTCATAGTCCTTGATCTGGTCCATAATTCTCAAAATGATAACTTTTTCTCTAAGGATCGTTGTTATAGGAGCAGAGAGAGCACATGCGAAAGTACTGCATTCATACCTGAAGAATGGATGATTAATTCAACTAAAACATCATCGACCACAAACCTCCTTAACAAAGGAGTAGCAAAATATATGTGACAACCATATAAGGAAGAAGAGTGTCTGAAGAGTCTCAAGTATAAAGGAGCTCAGTATAAGATTACAGGGTGATTGGACCAAGTATCGATGGAATGTATAAAAGTTGATAAATGTATAAATTGTGCAAATAATAAGAGAAAAATAGATAAGGAACACATGGGAGCACCCTTTTTAGTATAGGGTAATACTGGGAAGAAAAAAATGAAATCCAAAAAGTGAATTTACATCATATCACCTTATAACTGTCTTACACTTTCACAGAACTGTAGCAGTCCTATCTTAACCAGATTAGACCCCCCTCGGCAGCGGCTCAAGCCAAGGTCCGTTCCCTCGGCATGGAGCCCTTGAGTACGCTGCTCGCGCGATACAGTGACGCGAAGCCTTACACCATTGTTGGAACATCACACATATCACCTATACACACGTGCACGCTTACACGCTTACACGCTGTTTTTCTTTTACAGAGAAATAAACGATAAAGAGTTCTACCCTTATTTTTTATCATCCTATCCTATCCTATATAGTTTCGAGAATTTTTTCCGAAACAAAATACATATAGGGGTTGTTGAGGAACGCATTCTTGGTACACATGCATGTTTCAATAACTTATATAGATATATCCATATAGCTTAGCTTAGGTTATCTCAGATAGATCGCGATTTTTGCACAAAACAGGCGACAGCCCAAGCCGAGGCGTGCCTTGCACCCTTGAGTTAGTCGCCCAAACATCCCAAATCGGCTGAGTGCCTTCAGCGCTCGCCTCAATAGTTCGGTGAAGCTGTAAAGACCTTTCAAGTTCAACAGCGTTTTCATTTCGAAAAAAAAAATAGTTGTCCTAGCTTATACTCTTAACTTAAAAGTTACATTTGCCTTGTATTAATACATTTATAAACAAAAACAGCTAACTATGGGTACTGTAGAAATGTTTTGTGGGATGATGTGACTTTTTATACGTTTTAATATAGATCTATATTTATTCATTCAAGGCATATATTTACTAACATAGTTGTTTTTACAAATCCCAATGGTGTTATTGTCCTTTTGTTGGATGTTAGACATAAATGGTGGTAGTTGAAATCAACTTCCAATCTTTTGTTGTTGAATCATCATTGGACTTGTTCTTAATGTACATGAAACTGGGAGAGTTGTGGATTTTTCCACAGAGGCTAATTGACTTAATATAAAACAAAACTTTTGATTATGTAAAAGGTATATAATATATATGTGTGCGTTTGTGAGGGATACAATAATGAGTGGGACGCCGAACCACCCTCGCAGCCTCCGCCTCCGCCCAAGATATTCCACTCTCTCTCTTGAATGTAGGTGGTAGGGTTGTCGCCACAACACTAACATTTTTAATTTGAAAGTAACTTTGCTTGATATGCTTTTACGACTTAACTCAGTGTTTATTTTTTAGTTTAGTTTTAGTTTATTTAAACTATTTAGGCCATGCTTGCTTAACATTTCTAAAATTTTTATACCCCCGCTGAACAGAATTTTTAACACTTAAAAATTGTTTTGTTCCCTTAAGTAATATAAGTTTTAGGAAGAAATCACTATGACATTGTTATTAAAACATCGTAAGTAAAATTTCAAAACATATAACGAAAAACTTACTTCACGACTCTAATTACCCAGTTGATATTATGGTGACGTCAAACGAAATTATATCTAACTAGCCTCTGCCCGCGACTTCGTTCGCGTGGAATAGATGCATTAACACCAACACTAACAGGCAGCAGTTCTCAAAAGGAAAAAACATCCCGATTTTGAAACATTTTTCATCTGTGCTCTGCTTCTATTTTTCTTAGCGTGATGATATATAGCCTATAACCATTCTCGATGAATGAGCTATATTACATTGAAAGAATTATTCAAATCGGACCAGTAGTTCCTGAGATTACCCCCTACAACGCCACAACATCACGTCACAAACTCACAAACTTTACCTCTTTATAATATTAGTATAGATATTTATTTACAGCATTTTTTTAAGAATTTGATTTTTTTTTATTTAATTTGTCACCGATATCTGGCATTGCATTTAAATAACCCAAAGCAAAAGAGTTTAAGTCATGTTGAGTCCATTTTTAAATTGCCCCCTTAACTATAAAATTGTCCCACTTTGGAAACACGACTAAATTGATCATCACGAAATATCGTGTACATATTGTTAGAATACAGAAAAGGACATAAAGTACCTGTAAAAAGTAAGGATATGTCAAAACTACTCTAATATGAAGGAGGGGGTAAAGCCAGTAAATAATATATTGCATAAATTGAACCCTAAGCTGTTTTATTATAAAATTAAAATAATTATTAAATATTCAAAATATAATTGAGTTTATGTAGATATGAAAGATAATTTATTTCTGGAAATTTCTGGACAAACCAAAATGGAAAAGTGGGAGGAGGCTACCATAACAGAAGTGATACAATAATACCAAAAATCAACACTAATATAACTATCATTAACATAAAGAAATATGTAATACTAACCAACTACCTCAAAAAAAATAGAAAATAAGAAACATTTCGAAACATAAGAAACAGATTCCGCGATCGGGAACCACCAGTTATGCGAATCGAAAGTGATGTCAGTGAGAGCCTATAACAAGCCTAGCTAAGCCTAAGCTATAAAAAGCCTATATCAAATGTAGTGATCAGTGGTTGGTGCGAGGTTCGATGACGGTGGCCGGCGCCGACGAATTGCGATGATTAAATAGGTTATTGCGACATGAGGAACCAATTCACGATTATTTAAGGCGCACGCGCTTCGCTTACGATGTATGCGATCGAACTGGTTGGGCCATCACGAGCATCAGAAGCGATTAACAAACAAGTGCTTCTACCCTCGTTGACACGATATTTATCTCTGCATCACCTAATGGTTGACTGGCAAAGAATGCTTTCGGCATAAGGTCCGCCATTGGGTATTTAACGAATAAGGTGTAAATAAATAAATATTTCCTAATTACCAATTTACGCAACCGCAACAACACTCTTATTATTATTTTTTATACTATGTCGGTAACAAACAAGCATGCGGGCCGCCTGATGTAAAGCGGTCACCGCTTTACATGCTATGGACGCTTGTAACATCAGAAATGTGACATGCACGTTACCGACCCCCAAATAACCTATTTATTTTCCCCTTGAAGTACTCCATACTGTAGTCCCCAGGAAAAACTTCAGCCGGAAGCTCATTCCACAATCGGATCGTTCATGGAAGGAAACCCCTTTGGAACTGGACCATCCCAGACCATTTCGATTCCAATGTGGGGATGAATTCCCTGCCGATGACGAGCGGTGCGATGGCGAAAAGCAGCTACAAGCATAATGTTAAACAATTTCTCAGAAAACAACCCATTATACAAACGGTAGGTGTACAACAACAGTCTTTACCCAGGGATGAAGTACCGTTTCGCCTTATTCAGAATACCGAGCTTTAAAATGCTTATGGATAATCGAAGCTAAAGTAAAATAAATATAAAAGAATATTACCCTTTTTTTTCCAAAACATCTTTAACCATATGCACACTTTCAGGCCACATGTCCTCTTGTAATATTCCTAAACAACTGACACATGCTGCGACTTTGCATCGTTTTGCAGACGGTTCATCTTCTGTACCATTTGTAGTATTTGCAATCTCATTTGCTGACTGAATAGTATCTGTTGAAGATTCACTCTCATCGTACTGAAAGTGTTAAAGTATAATACATATCTATGTCATCTGTGTTAAATGTATTAAATTTTATATAACTCAATGGAAATCAAAAGAACATATTTATCGATATTAGTAATGTAAATGTAAGTTTGTTATTGTTTCACATTCTCAAAATCAAAAATAAAAAATTATTTATTCAGTTTCGGCCCTAATAAGGCGCTTATGAAGGTCAAAATCTACCATATTCTAATTACTTAACTTCGGTTGAGGCGAAATTTTCTGGTAATATACAACCTACCATCCTTACTTAAGCCTCTTTTGCCTTGTTTCGGAACATAGACAAGAGTATATCGGTCATCTGTCGTATTTGTTTGAACCATGCACGCCTATCCGTCTGGCAAAAATTAGAGTCCGGGATCATTTGCTGTGTTTAGATGAAGGAAATCTGGACCATATTTTTTTTAATTGTCTAAATCTGCGCGTGTCACTATATGACATACTCCTCCAGGAGATATCATGTCCCAGCCATATGCAAATTTTTCTCTCCCTCTCCTTCATTCCTTTTATTACCCTTATGTGCAAATATATTAACGTGTATAAAATTAAGCTGTAATTAATTATGGTATTATAGTTAAATGTACTAGATCTATATTTATACACATAAAGTATATATTTACTAACTTAGTCGTTTAGAAATTTACTAATCCCTTTTGTTTTGTATTTTTTTTCTCGAACTCACTACGGTATTGACCTAGGAAGGTCACAGCTCAAGATCAAGGACATCTTCATCTGACTACAAATGTACTAATCCCAATGGTGTATTGTTCTTTTGTTATAATTATCAGACATATTTATGTCTGAAAATCACCATTTGGTGTTGGTTATAATATACTTCAAATCTTTTGTTGTTGTCTTATCATTGGAGTCATTCTTAATGTACATGACACTGGCAGAATTGTGGATTTTATCACATAGACCAAGGACTTAATATAAAAAAAAAAAAAAACTTAACCAAAGAAGATAAAATTTTGCATATAAGTTGTCAGCGGTACAGAAAAAGACATAGACTTTTATCTATATATTAATATGTGAAGCAAAATTTTTGTATCCCTTTTTAACCTATTTCCCGTCAACAGGTCAACTTGAAACTTGGCATAGTTAAAGTTTATATAACGGAGAAGTGCAGAAAGCTGTTTATTTTATATAAAATTCATTAGAAGTACATTAAATTAATTAAAATATACACTACTCACACTACTACTCGAATTTTACACAACATATACGCACATGTAAATAAAAAAGACATTTTGACAGCCGTCAATAATTACGAAGTTCAAAAGAGGTTGTGAACGAGGTTGCTATGCTCGACTGTATGTATTTTTTAGCTCTTACGTTCCAATTACCATTTTTATCCTACATTCAACAATGATATTATAAAATATAACTGTTATTTTAATGTTTATTATTTTTTATGGTGAACTCACTTCAAATGATGATTTAATAAAAAAATGAGCCAAATAATACTTTGTATAATCAAAATAAGAATTTTGTTGATTAAAGTAATCCATGACTTAGACCTCCGCGGTAACAATGTTGCAATGTTCCAACTTCATGTAGCAAAAAAAAAGAATTTATTTTTGATATTTTTTTATTATATTGTGGATTCCTTAATTTTCCAAATGATGATACTGCGCATATCATTTTTTCTCATAATGAACAGACTACATTTAATTCAATATCACCCAGAAATACCACCCACCCATAGTGTCGTCTAAAATTAATTGAAAATTGTGTCATGGGTTACGATAAATTTGTTTATTTTCGTAAAGTTATGTTTGCTTAAAATTTGAGAGCTTTATTTACAACGTGATTTTTGTTTCAAAGTTATAATTAATTTCAATTTTCATTTACACATAGATTGTTTTAAATGTTTATATAATTAAAGATCATGCCAAATAACTGAGTAGCCATGATGAAAACCTTTGATTATAGAAGTATACCCTTTGACAAAAGAACCCTAATAAAGTTCTAACTTTAAAAAATCAAATAACTATGGTCGAATGTCGACCACTAGTTCAGAAAAAAAGTTCTATTTCTGTGAGACAGAACTAATTATATGAACACAAGTTAAGCCGCAAGCAAAAGCTAGTTACGGTACTTATGTATTAACACCACCGTAATACACGGCCCACTCGCTTTTTCTTTGTTTTGCAAGTCTAACTTAACCTAACCAACATGGACAATATCAATGACCCTGCCATGAACAAATTACATACTGGTACCATAGTAAATGAAGTAGATCAAGTGGCGAGAATCTACACCAGAGTCGTGTTATTTACATCTTGCCATTTATATTAATAGGTGGACTAATTATTTTATTCAAATTTCCCATCTCGGTTCGGTTAGGTTAGGTTAGACTTGAGGAACAATAGCAACACCTGGTCACCTCATATGTATGTCTATGTATGTTGGTGAATGCACTGCAGTGACGTTGATTTGTCAGTACCCTAGCTAAAAATAGATCATTTTTTTATTTTTATATTATATTATTTCAATAGGTTTAATGAGCTCTAGCAGCATTAACATTTTTAATTCACATATGCAGAATGGCTTTTAATTCATATATGCAGAATGGCCCAATATATTACACAAAACTCCACCAACATTCCATCCACAATACCGAGTTAAACAATGTAAGTTTATGAATAAAATTGCAATCACTACAAGATAAATTAATATTAACCCTTTATATCTTAATAAAATATTTTTAAATAAAATAATGATTTAAGGGTAGTATTTTACTAATACAGAACAGGATATTTTAATTTTTCAAAAATTTTAATTCAGTATCTATTAAAATAAATAAAAGGGGTTTGTGCCATGACAGGAACATTGTAGCAATATGTTCCTCCACTAAGAAGTATGGAATACTTAGAAGCAATTATTTTGTTTGTTGTTGTTATTTCATAGTATGACTACAGATTCCTTACAAATGGCTTGTGATTTTCCTGAGCACTTAGGGAATTTGCATTGGATCCGTTTTTCATACCAAAATGGCCGTTGACCTAGTTGGTCTTGGCGCACAGTTACTGGGGTCATAAATTAAGCTGGAACTTTGCCTTTCTTAGATTGAATCTCGAGTTCGATACTTCGGTGTTATACAAGTGCCTTTATCCTCAAATTACAGAGCACAGTATCAATTGCTTCTCAAAAATCAGAGAAGGCAGCAGCAGGCCTTTAGTATTCTTAGGCTTATAAGCCTCTTGCTTGGGTATTGTACATAGCAAAGTCAAGGAAATGCTAAAACATCCGAACCTGACATCTCCTATTCCATTGTTTTGTATAAATATCATCTACTCATAATACTAAGAGTGAGATCAGTAGGATCTATATGGCGGCTGTATTCTTTCATAACATCTGTGATTTTTTCGAATTGTTTACTGGCATTGTTGTGTATTTTACTAAAGGTGTTCCTATTATTACCTTTCCAATATTTAGGTACTCTTGGAAGTTGCAGCAATGATATGATAAAAACTAGGCCAATAAATTGTTGGATATCCAGCTCTGTGACTCAGAATGCTATGTTTGGATCTTTCTGTAGCATGTAGAGTTTACTATCTGTCTAAAGTTTTTTTCAAATAGTTCTTTGGTAAATATTTAAAAAAAAGAATTGTCATCTTCTACAAACTCTGTTGGCAAGCTTACGTCACCTGTACACCTGATCTGCTGTTTATTTAGCTGAAGATTATATTTTTCTATCAAAGTTTCAATTGCCGTTTGGGTTGATTGGCGTCATTTATGGCCAGACATGGTCAGATGGTTCTAGTTTAGGTAGAATATTACAAGGACCTGGCAGTTGGGAAGTACTGCTTGAATTCCCATTTTTTTCAATGGTGGTGTCAATATCCAATCCATAAACTGCCTCGAAATCTTTAATTTCAAATTACCTACCAATGGTGGAACAAAATCATGTTCGACAAGCTATCGTTATCAGTCAATTTCATCCACACTCTCGGAATAATTAAAGAGAGCTTGCCGTATTTGCTTTTCTCATAGACCTCTGGAAACCATTGTGTAACGTGAATAAATGTGGCTCATATATAGGACATTATTAGATGTACTTAATAACTCAGTGTGCTAGAACAGGAACAACCATGTAATGGCAATTATTTTCAAAATTACTGAATGTTATGCAATAATTAGAATGAATAATAAAGAATATATACTTACCTTGTTAATACACTTCACAAACAAAATCTATTTTCAAAACTCGACAAAGACACGTATTTTACGACACTGTGACAAGTTTGAATAAATTGATTTGTTTTGAAAGAATGTGATATTTAGAATATGAATTTATACTAACAACTAAAAGGCGATATGTACCGGGACGGAAACTTTATTCTACATTCGAAAAAATAATTAGCTTTACATTTTATATGAAAAAAATCGGTATGTTCCAGTACTGTCCCACTGTGATACAAAGGGTATTAAGTCAATATCTTAATCATTTTTAATTAATATTGATTAGTCATTATTTTAATAACTAAAAATATATTTTAATACGTGTAACAAATGTATTTTCTGTTATATACTTTCACCAATATGATTTTTTTATATATATTCCTTTAAATTTATAGGTTAGGTCAATGTTTACAATATACTTTACATCAATCTATAATAAATATTAATAAAATTTTACGCTTCCAACGCCTAAATAGGTTGCAGTAATATTTTAATAAGGACATAAAAAGCAGGAAACTTAATAATTTTATAAACTTAGCTCACTTTTAGTAAAAAATTTCGTGAATTTTCATAGGCTTTTGGATTTTTAAAACCAAGGTAGCGAAGGCAGCAAGCATCACAACATCCCAAGCTCTTGCACAGTTTTGTGATGGCTTTCTTTTCCTTGTCTTTATCTTCCATATTTAGTAGAAATATTAGGAATCTGAATAACTCATACAATAAACAACACCATGCAAGTTGTAACTATTCCGTAGAAACGTCAGATTTGACACAATGGTGGTAAATATTTTCTTTTTTTTTTTCTTAAGATTGGCAAAGCGTAAGTAATTTTTTCACCAGCACCCTTTCAATTTTTTCAATGTTTACTCTATTTTTTTAGTTTAAACTTCTTTGGACGCATTCAGCTGTATTTTTTTAACAGGATATATATATATATATATATATATAGATTTATATATATATATATTTTTATTTTATTTTGCGTTATGATGTGCTAGTAAGAGTAAGTGACCGTATAGCGGTACTTTCCTCAGGCTAGAGACGCGTAGTATAGAGGCCTATGTATATGTAATATTAATATTTTCCAGCTTATCATACGTCTGATTGATGAATTGGATAAAAATGTATATAATTATCGCCCCGAGTGCTAGATAGAGGAAAACCAGACTAATGTTAACAATTTCAGTAAACAAATTCTGAAATTTAAGTATTATCAACATAAATATATTTCATTGTTTTGTGTTTTCACTTTTCTCAATAGTCCTTATGCCTGCCTCGATTTTTTTTATATGACATATGTTAATGCAAGACTGATTTTTGATGTAAAGCATTTATTAAAATAAGCCTTAACATCACTCTACAAAGTTATAATTAAGTAGCTACCCGTGCCCGCTGCTTTTTGTGACTTATATATAAAAGTTAGACATATACTGTCGGTAAATTTTTTGTAGGTATTATCAAGCTCTACAACTTTTCTCTAGAATTTAAGGAACTGTTCTTAAGAAACGTTTCACTTTTGTCAATAGTCCTTATGCCTGCCTCGATTTTTTTTATATGACATATGTTAATGCAAGACTGATTTTTGATGTAAAGCGTTTATTAAAATAAGCCTTAACATCACTCTACAAAGTTATAATTAAGTAGCTACCCGTGCCCGCTACTTTTTGTGACTTATATATAAAAGTTAGACATATACTGTCGGTAACTTTTTTGTAGGTATTATCAAGCTCTACAACTTCTCTCTAGAATTTAAGGAACTGTTCTTAAGAAACGTTTTCGTTCGACCATTTTTTCTTCAACTTATTTTCCAAATCCGACTGTAACAAAAAAATCTCTTTACCTTTCGGATTAATATATAACACTCACAAATAAGATGGCTTTCTATTAGTAGAAGAATTTTCAAAATCGGTTCAATAGTTCCTGAGATTACCCCCTACAACCTTTATCCCTTTATATTAGTATAGATTATGGTAGCGGTGCGGCGGTTGCGTGGCACGCTACTTATATTCGTGAACTCTAATGAATGAAATTTTCACTCGTTACAATTTTAATGCGTATAACAATTTATGAATGCGCGGGAATCGAATATCGTTACGCGAGTGTTCTTGTGAGAGTGAAGTTCGTGTGTACAACTTCGGACCGGTTGACATTAAGTTCCGAAACAAATGTAGATAAGGACCACCATTTTGTAGTCCGGTGAAACCGTTAAGCCTTTTTTTTCATGGGGAAATCTATACGGACACCCACCTTAGCCGGGCAGCTCAGGGTGGGGTATGTCCGACTTGCACAGACCAAATACAAATAGAAACCTTTATTTATTTACACTTTTTACGTTAAATACGCAATGGCGGACTTAATGAAGAATTAATGGCGAAGAAAATATCTTTATTTCTAGAACATTTCACATACTATAGCCTTAACTATGGCCCCAAACTAGGCAGTGCCTGTCTCATGGAAGGCTAATAATTGATTGAAATTGTCTTTAATTAATTAATTAATGGTGGCGCGTACTAAAACCCCCATGGTGCCTTCAATCACATATAGGCCGGGGACCAGTAGCTGCCGAACAGGCACTGCGTCTACTCCCCGGCAGGTGCTGGCCACTCGTAAGGGGCCTCGTCCAGGTCGAGGGGTCAGGGCAGAAATTCTGAAAGAGCGACGGACGTGCCCGCGTCCCCCGCACGCAAGCTCTTTTTATGGCTGCCCAGGTCATCGTTGACTCTGCGCCGCCGTGTTCGTCGACCGCGGGAGGGAAGCTGACTGGTCTATTCCTTCTCCTTCTCTGCAGCCTCCTTTGCAAGCATAACCGCCTCGCAATATGAGGCGACAGAGCGCCACCCGAAGCTGTTAAGACCTTGCTAGGTGAATAGCGTAGTGAGATTGAAAAATAGTCCCCCGTTTTAAATAAACCTTAAAATTAGAAAACTGCAATTTTGGAATTAACATATCTATAGTAAATCGAAAAATAGTTTAACCTTCTTTTCTCTTACAATCAATGACTATGTATATTTCCTGTTATTGTTTTAGAACCCTAAATTTCAATACACGCTTTATAAGAGCCAGAGAGAGAGAGACAGATAAATTGTCTTCGGCACGGGGCATATGACCGTAAGACGTCTGTCACAATATCGTCACCAGCTTATTATAACTCAGTTGTCAATGTCAAATCCTTATTTTTATGTAATTCAAAACAAAAATTTTAAATTGTTGTGACTGGTGAAAATATTTGAAAACGGTATTTATTGTATAATAATATAATCCAAATGGGTACAGTACACGCAAAGGTAATAAATTTTTATATTTATATATTTTTTTTTGTAATGTACACGTTAGGTTATTCCAGTTAAAATGTAAAAAAAGATTTTATATTATTTTTATATAATTATGCAATGCTATTTCTGTCATAGGTTAAAAGGATGAAATTCTGTTGAAGTTTAAACAGAGAATACTTTGAGTTGATATTATAGATAGGATATTACAATCTTTATCTCAGATTTCAATTACTTTAAAAAGAGATACAAACTAAAATAATAATATATAATGAATATATAATTGAAACGAAACGTAACTTTTGTAATGCTTACTTATAAGAATGTTATCCCATTTTTTTTTTATTTTTTTTTTTTATATTATTTTTCTTTTTAATTTATTTTTGGCAATCAATTTTCTAGTACATCATTTCTGTCATTATCAAGTTGGTAATGATATTATAAATTTCTGGTAATCAATTCAATGAACTAACAAGATGGTAGCTGTTTTATTAGAATTTTCCTGGGAGTTTTTGTCAGAAAAGTCAGTACCTATGTTCTGTGGCATTATTTCTCACCCACTGCCCTTATCCACAATAACCATACTATGGTACATAAAATACCAGCAATATAGAGAGATAAGTAACACAAAGTTATGAATAAATCATAAAATCTACTTCATGACATCCTAGATCCTGCCAAAAATTTTTGCAGAAAATTTTTTCATTTTCCACTGCAGAGCTATGAATTAAAATAATGCTTAAAATATATATTAAAACTTTTTTGAGTGAACTGTTTAAATGAGCTTACATAATAATCTGTAACCATATTATGAAATAAGAGTTAATTATAGAAAGAAGAAATGATTATCTATAAGTTTTAATTGAAACAATTTCAGGCAGAACAAAATGACAGCAGGGGTGAATTGGGCGGTGGGATATTTGAATTTGAGGAGCCGATAGAACTTGATGAGGATCCTGTTCCAAAACCAACAATAAAACTTGATGGAGTCCGGGTCAGATAATTCGTTACTTATCCTTGTATATTACTTTATTACACTTTTTCAAGTTTTCTCAAAAATATATTAACATTGAACACTGTTGTGATAACTGCT
>JACEII010000102.1:406289-418637 GCA_014332785.1 Antheraea mylitta | reverse complement strand
CAACTTGGAGACCATCTGCTGTGCAGTATGAGGTTGTGTGTTGTCGTGCCGGAGCAGCGGAGACGAGCGATTGACCAATGCTGGTTGGAGATGTGCTAGCTTCTCCATCATTGCGTTCAGTTCTTCACAGTACACATCTGCAGTAATGCTCACCCCGTTTGGTAAGAAGCTGTGGTGAATCACACTGGTGCTAGACCATCACTTTCCTAGGGGTAAGTTTTCGTTTAGGGCATTGTTTAGGTGCTGAACCAGGATCCAAACAGCTTGCTGAGTGCTTGCGGTTATCAAACAGAATCCATTTTTAATCGCAGGTAACAATACGGTACAAAATTCCTTAATTTGTGTGTCTGTTGAGCAGTACAAGGCACTTCTCGACGCGTACTTCGGGCTGGCGATCATTGAGTTCATGGGGCACCCATTTGTCAAGCTTTTTTATCTTGCCAATGTGACGCAAATGGACCAATATTGTTTTGACGCTAACGTCGAAATCTGCTGCTAATTCAGCCGTAGATTGTGTATCATCAGCTTCCACGTTCACCACTAATTCGTCGACCAAAGTCTTCGGACGACCGCGAGGTTCATTTTTCAGGTCGAAATTCCCAGAACGGAAGCGAGCAAACCAATAACAGGTGGTGCGTTGGTTTGTAGTGTTAGCTTCGTAAACGTCGTTGATGTTGCGTGCGGTTTGTGCCGCGTTGCTGCCACGACGGTACTCATATTCCATAATTACTCGAATTTTTAACGTATCCATAATGACAAAAAAGATTGAAATGTGATGAAAATGTAACACTAATCAATAAACAAATGACTACTTTTGGAAAAAGAATTCCATGTTTTTAAAATCAAATTAATTTGAAATTAAAATTCTTAGACAAACAAAAATTATTTTGATGACCAGTATTGCAGAACGGCAATTTCATAAGTAAAGACCTATTATTTTTAATCTATAAATATTATAAAGAGGTAAAGTTTGTGACGTTGTAGGGGGTAATCTCAGGAACTACTAGTCCGATTTGAAAAGTCCTTACAGTGTTATATAGCTCATTTATCGAGAATGGTTATAGGCTAAAATCATCACGCTACGACCAATAGGAGCGGAGCAACAATGAAGAATGTATAAAACTCGTGTTTTTTTTCCTCTTGAGAGCTTCCACTGTGTAGTGTTAACCTAAAGTATGTATTCCACGCGAACGAAGTCGCGGGCTGAGGCTAGTATATTATAGATCAGTATATTGCACCATAAACTTTGCAATTGCAATGAGGTGGCAATACGGAGTGGAAACTATTGATGTACAACTTTGTCATATAGTAGATAAAAAAAAAATTCAATCACAATATTATGTGAAAATGTAATGTATACTGTTTGTAATAAAGGTTACATAATGTTACAGGCTAGAGTGGACAGAGTCCATGTGGATGGGTTGAACAGAACCAAGGATGACATCATCAGAAGCACTGTGGATGACCTGTTCCATGCTACCGACTTTGAGGATGTCATACTAAGAGCACATAAGGTTAATGATTACACATATATGTGTATACTATATTTAGTTGACTCAAATGAACTATGAATAAGACATATATATGATATGGTGTGGGAACATTAAGGCTTTGGAAAATTTTATCGCCCTATACATTGCCTGTGTATAAATAGTCAGAACATCTCCCTCCAGTGTTTCTCATCAGATTTTCTTCATTCTTTTTTATTTTGTAGCTATTGGCGAGCTTTGGTGTTAGGAATAAAAAAAAATGGATTTTTTTTTTCTGTGGTCACAGTACGACCACTGAAAGTGCCTCATCTATACATATATAATTAGGCTGTAGGGAAATTGTTAAGATCATCTCTCTCTCCTCTGTTTCTCATTAGAATTTCTTCTTTTTTTATTTTGTAGTGATTGACGAGCTTTAGTATCAATAAAAAATTAGGTAAAGTTATTTTTGGTAGTCTAAGTTAGACTACTTAAACCTTCCTCATGAATCCTTTTATCTATTGGTGAAAACCGCATGAAAACCCGTTCAGTCGCTTTTGAGTTTATAGAGAACAGACAGACAAACATGGGAGAAGACTTTTTTTTAATATGTAGTGTTTAAAAGAGTCTTTGATTTGATTAATTTTATCGTTTTTAGTTTATCATAATTTGTTTTATTATGTGTGAATGAAATAACAAGGTTAAAACTTGTGTTGAAGTGAAAAAATGCAGCTGATAATTCCATTTATATTACTCACCTTTAGTAATAATTATAGAGATGTAGCTTATGCGTACTGATTCCTTAGTAGATTTAAGATATTCTTTAGGAAAATTACCAGATCAGGTCCCCCTCGGCAGCGGCTCAAGCCCAGATCCGTTCCCTCGGCGTGGAGCCCTTGAGTGTGCTACAACACTACACATATAACCCCCCACACACGTGCATGCATACACGCTTACACATGAAAGTGAAAGGGTTTTGTCTTTTCGTTATCGAACTGAAATAGTTTAGAAAATTATCGATACGAAATACATATAAGAGATGTAGAGGTATGTATGCTTGATACACATATATGTTCCAACAACTCATATATGTATGAATAGTTAGTCCAAATTAGCTCAGATAGGTCGCGAATTGCACTTATCAGACAACAGCAAACAACAAACCGATGT
This sequence comes from Antheraea mylitta, assembly GCA_014332785.1. NCBI lineage: Eukaryota > Metazoa > Arthropoda > Insecta > Lepidoptera > Saturniidae > Antheraea > Antheraea mylitta. Next base: position 415,998 of record JACEII010000102.1, on the reverse strand, counting down.
GTGCCGTGCACCTTTGAGCTAGTTGTCAAATAAAATATGCTGAGTGCCCTAAGAGCTCGTCCTAGTAGTCCGGTGAAGTTGTTAAGACATTGCTAGGTCAATAGCATAGTCAATTCGAGAAAAACTTTAGACTATATTTTTTCTGACTGATAACTACGTACACTCATAAAAATGTGTTTGTGGAATTTCATAGTGATCGGTTGAGTCGTCGGATGTATAAGGGTGTAAGGGTTGTCGAATAACATCTTAAGACTTGAGACACCTAAGCCAACCTCACCTGCACGTGGTGCACTCTGCTGAATAACGAACGAGGCAATGGCGATAGCGGGGTGGTAGGGTTTTACAGCCCGACTGGGTCGCAACCACCATGTATATGGCGAAAAAGCTCGTCATAGTGACTCGCATCTGCGCGTCGCGTTTCGGGATCAGCCTGTGCATATCCAGCTTTTGCAGGCCGCCATGATAGTGGCGACCAGCGATGGATAGTGTGTCAATCGGTGGTCACTATTATTTTTGGATTGTACTGTGCTTACCATCAGGCATAGTGCAGTCAATTTGCTGTGCTACAATTAAAAAAAAAAAATGAAGAAACACACTTTCTTTGCTTTTTTTTCTCGAACTGACTATGCTATTAAACTAGCGAGGTCTTAACAGCTTCACCGGAGTACGAAACTCTCTTTCACATTTGTAATATTACTTGGAAGATATTAGATTTTTTTGTTATATATGAGATCTAATTCTGTTATTATACTACTCTTAGGAAATAGACAGTCAAGGGACCATTTGTCCATTGCAAAATTTTTATTTCAGGTCCGTCGAGCTTTGGATTCCATGGGATGTTTCCGGGACATCGGAGTCTATATTGATGTCTCATCAGGCCCCGGATCAACACCTGAAGGTCTTGAGGTAACATTACACAAAAGTTTATAAAAACAATAGCCATCAATGCCATTTTCAATGAAAATTCTAGTACAGACAATTTATATATAAAACAAGCTGATGCTCGCGACTACATCTGTGTGGTTTATGATGTTAATAATATATTCTATGTTCAGAGGGAAAATTTGAAAGCAATAATATACTTACAAAATACCTTTAATCTCCTATACTACTTATGAAATCGTTGTTTCTTAAATCGTTAGTAATCTTATATTAAACTAACCTCTGCACGTGACTTCGTACGCGTGGAATAGTTACTTTGGTGTTAACGCTAACACGCAGCGGAAACTCTCAAGAGGAAAAAAGCCTCGATTTTTAAACATTCTTCATTGGTGCTCCGCTCCTACCGGTCTTAGCGTGATGGTTATAGCCTATAATCATTCTCGATAAATAAGCTATATAACATTGAAAGAATTTTTCAAATCGGACCAGTAGCTCAAGAGATTACCCTCTAGAACGTCACAAACTCACAACGTAACAAAATTCACCTCTTTATAATATTAGTATTGAAAAAGATATCATGTTATGCTTTTAGATAAGCGCTAAGTGTAAGATGTTAAATTAATTTTTTTAAATACAAGTACATTTAAAAATGTATCGATATGTTTTTAGGTGATGCACAGGGTACATACAAGTTTTACATAAGCACAGATGGGGAATGCGTTTGGTCTTTGATTTGCTTATTTTTGATGCCATGTGTGGGGAGTCTGGGTGATGAAGTCAGCAATATTCATTTACTTAGCCAGATCAGATTTAAAAATACTTATAAAAATGTTTACGTTAGCATGGGAGGGGAAAAAGAACCTTGCTTACTTTTGCTGACCAGAGGGTTTTTTTTTATGAAGCACGACAAAGTTACTGCACTATGTCTGATGTTAAGCATAGTACAATCCAGAAACATCGGCAACCACCGATAGACAGATTATCCATCGGCGGTCGCCACTATCATGCCGGCCTGTAATAAGCTGGATATGCACAGGCTGATCCCGAAACGCGACCCGCAGAAGCGAATCACTATGACGGGCTTTTTCGCCATATACATGGTGGTTGCGACTCAGTCGGGCTGTACAACCCTACCACCCCACTCTCGCCATTGCCTCGTTCGTTGATCAGCAGGGTGCATCACGTGCAGGTGAGGTTGGCTTGGGTGTCTCAAGTCTTAAGGTGTTACTGGACACCCCTTACACCCCAAAAAGGGTAGAAGGCGATCTGAAAATACAAAATTCTGCTTATATGTATCCTTGACCTGTCCAACACATTTCTATTATTTTATTCATGTAAATGGTGATATGCTTTTTCTTTTGTAATAAATAAACAACGCAGACCAAGACGCGGGTATCGATTAGTCCAAAATAAAGTTATGCCATTATATACTTGTTATGTACAGGTAACATTTCAAGTAAAGGAGTTGTCTAGAATCGTCGGGGGCATCAACACTACCGTTAGTGAGAATGAGGGAAACCTTGTCCTGGGTGAGTTATACAGCATCAGAGTTACCAACTATCAAAAATATTTACCCCTAAAGCTAAACTCAAAACTGCCTAGAATTGCCACAAATAATTGAGGACCCCCTTAAAATAAAAATGGATGATTATAACACTGGAGTTGATAAGCATATAGAAGTGTATAGTATTTTTTAAATAAATTACAACGAAAAGTGTTTTTGAAAAAATACACATTATTTTTCGTTTTCTACATATGCAATTATACAAAAAATAAATAAAAAAATGTTTCACTTTATAATGTTTCTGAAATTATAAATACCCAAAAAGCCTTTTCGGCTTATTTACTCTCTAAATTTATGGAGAAAACCCTTACATTGGGAACCATAATCTACCTACTTGTCTCTGTTTTCAACAGAATATATAACTTTATAAAAAAAATATATCATAAACCCCCTAGCTAGTGTTGAATAGAATTGTACGGTACAGGTGTTAAAATGCCAAACGTGTTGGGTCGCGGCGAGAAACTCCAGGCGGAGTACAGTATGGGGTACAGGAGCACATCCAACTTCAGTGTGACCGCCACCAAGCCCTACCCTCAGAAGCCTCTAGTGCCTGTGTCAGTATATTTTTTTTTAATTTTCCATCCTGGCTTCTTCTATGTTCATACAATTATATAAACTGACGTAGATACGAGATCTTAGCGGACTTTCAAGCTTTATGCAAGGCCTGAAGGGTGTTGGGATGGACTTTTTGCTTATTTTTGATGTCATGGGGGGTTTAATAGAGATAGCGTCAGCAATATTTATTATTGGTTTTTTGTAACTCGTAAAGAAACTTGTGAGAAATTTTGTAACAATTATGGCAGTTAATACATACGTTTTGGGGGGAATGGAGTTGAGAGCTATGCTGTTTGCTTTTGCTGACAAGGGGGGAGGGGGAGTTAAGAACTAAAATTCTGATTACGTAGTATTTGTAATGGACCGTCAGGAGAAAGTGATTTTTTTTACAGATTTATTTAATTTGATCAACATTTGCTTAGGAGATTTTAGCTATGGGAGAGGCCTTTATCAAATTGTTGATGTCGATTTATTAAGTAAATCAAAATTTTATGTAATTATTGTTATAAGAAGAATAGCGTCAGAAATATTATTTAGATACATTTCATCCCAAAACACTGTGCCAAACAACATTTATTATTAAAAAAGTTGAAAAAATTCAATTTATAAATTCCGAAAGTTAAATAATTCATACTGTAATTGATTTAAAAATTCAAAAACAACACTGTTGCTCCATTGTTTTGAGTTTTCACTTCTGTCAGCAGTCCTTGCGATTGCCTCGACTTTTTTTTATGTACATGATTACACGAGAATTGGATGAAGTTCAACATGTTGAAAACGTTGACTTCAGGCTCTCTGCGTCGGTGTACCAGCAGAACCACGAGTACCCGTGGTCAGGGTACCGGCTGCTTGACCGAGGTCTGCTCCTGGATTTAGCTTTTAAGACATCACCAGCCGTAAGTCTTCGATACAATAATATTCTAATTTTAATTTCACCATTGAAAACAGGTGGATACCAGTTATTGTAGTTCGTTCAGGAGTATTCTTTTATATCTATACTAGCTGACCCGTGCAACTTCGTTTGCACCAAATTGGTTATCACGCGAAAAAATTGCTTCTTTTTTTATCGTAGCACGGCAAAATGCCTGCACTATGCCTGATGCTAAGCACAGTACAATCCAAAAACAATAGCGACCACCGAGTGACACACTATCCATCGCTGGTCGCCACTATCATGCCGGCCTACAAAAAGCTGGATATGCACAGGCTGATCCCGAAACGCGACGCGCAGAAGCGAATCACTATTACGGATTTTTTCGTCATGTACATGGTGGTTGTGACCCAGTCAGGCTGTAAAGCCCTACCACCCCGCAAATAAAACTGATACCCGATTGCAGCCACAACTACCGTTTCCAATTGTGAATCCAAACTATCCACGGATTCACTTAAACATATACCCAGATTACATGTATTCATTTTTTAAATAAACCTAGTACCCATTCGTAGCGTCATCTACCAGGATCAATTAAAATAAAAACTAACCTACATAAAACTGAATAAACATCTCTACCACTTACTTTATCATAACTATCTTCGACTTGTATTAAAACCTTTTTATACTCCATTGTATTAAAGAAAAATATATGAACACCGTATCGAAGCGTCAAACATCCCGCCGAAAACGTCAAATGTCACTTGCTTGAAACTATTGTCTAAGAGTTATAAACTGTTTCAAAAACGTATTTGAAATATATTTCCAATATATTTTTATAAATAATCTCTGTACCACTCACAACATAGTACCTATCACCTTCAAACCAAGCCAGTTTTATACATCAGGTTTAATCCCTCGGTAAGGATCCCTTGAGTGCGTTGCTTGCGCGATGCGGTGACACACAAATATACATCACTGCTACAACACTACACGATCACCCTCATACACGTGAAACACATGAAACACTGAATGATGATGAATGAAACATGTTACACATGAAAGTGGAAGGGTTTACTTTTTTCCTTATCGAACTAAAAAACTCTTAATTTTCCGATAATAAATATATACGTTTCAACAACTCATACATATATGAAGAGTTAGCTAGATTAGTTAAGATAGGTCGCGATTTTGCATGCAACAGGCAACAGCCAAGCCGAGGTGTGCCGTGTACCCTTGAACTGGTTGCCTAAATAAAATCGGCTGAGTGCCTTAAGCACTCGTCTTAGTAGTCCGGTAACTTATATACGTATATAAGTTATTGAAACATGCATGTGTACCAAGCATGCGTGCCTCAACAACTTCTATATGTATTTTGTGTAGGAAAAAATCCTCTAAACTATGTAGGATAGGATAACGAAAAATAAGGGTAGAACTCTTGTGTCACTGTATCGCGTGAGCAGCGTACTCAAGGGCTCCACGCCCAGGGAACAGATCTAGGCTTGAGCCGTTGCCGAGAAGGGCCTAATTTGGTGTACGGGAGCGAAATTTAGTCCCAGACCACGGCGGCGTGATCTGCGGTTATGCGGGCGTGGGTGAGAATACGCTCTGTTTGAAGAGACAGGCTGGTACTGATCGTTCGCTGACGTGATTGAATCAGGAGGGTAGGTAAAAATGTGTCGCGGTCGTCTTCTATACTGCGCAGCGTTGGGTACGGGTTCATCGTTCGCAGCGGATACCACTAACGGGCTGGGATGATTCGCGGCTTTTTCGAAATAACTACCTGTAAGTGATTTTATATACGCTCAGACAGAAAGCATCTCCAGGTCCTGTGGAGATCCTTATTCCGGACGTACCATGGGGCACCGGTGATTTTACATAGGGCTCAGTTCTGGAGAACCTGCAACTTTTGAATACGATTTTGCGCATGTGCAAAGACCGAACAACTGTACGTCATAATCGGACGGATGCAAGTTTTGTATAAAGTGAGTTTGTCTGGGGGATATTTTACTCTTATGACAAAGCAAATGATAGAAACGACCTAAGACCATACGGCTTTGTTTCGCACTCTTTCTGTGTGTGAATCGAAATTTAAGTGTTTATCTATAGTAACACCAAGATATTTCACCTCGCCGGCCCAAGGTATTTCGGCTTTGTATAGCCTGATGGTCGACGACGCATATATTTGAGATGGCGTCAATCCCAAGTCATACGTTTACGTTTATCGTTGTATATGGTGGTCAATAATGGTTAATAAAATGAAATTGGTTCTTTGCTATGAAAAAAAATAATTGATTTGAAATTTATTATTGAAACGAAGTTCCTTACGGCAGGCTTGGAGGAGATAGAGATTTTGCTGCGCGACCGAACTGAAAAAAATGTGATAGTAAAACTGTAACGAAAAGTGCATGGAATAAAACAGTTAAATGAGACGTGCGCAGGCGCGACAGTCGTATACATAAGCGAGTAGTGTATAATATCTTTCTCTTTCTCTTTTTTTGTAATTATTTCTATTTCTATGTAATTTTATGTTGTCAAACAAAAATAAAGAGACATATTTTGTTATTTTAATTGATAATTTGAATTACGATTACATAAAATTGAGCACGATTTTTTTTTCCAAATAATGTCGATTCTACATTAGCCGAAAGAACTTCGTTCCTACCTGGTGTCCCACGACACCACATTCTTTTTTTTATTTATAAAATATATCAGCGGGTATATATATGATTGTTTATAAAAAATGTGTCTGAATGTTTAATTGCGTTTAAAAGTTACTGAAAAAAATGTTCCTAAACTTATTATTGATTAATCATAAATCAAAATGCCTATTAAAAATACAACGTTAACCCGCTACCAAGTGTCCTAAATTCTGTCTATTGATATATTGATAATTTCTGTAGGTGGTAGAGCCACGCTGAAGCTATTACTGGTTTCAGCATGAATGGGTCGGCTCGTTCGGGCTAATACTGCCAGAATACTTACAGAAAACCGACGTCAAATAACAGTGCTTGCATTGTAATGTTTCGTTCGGTCAGTGAGAGTGCCGGAGGTTCCCTTACACTCCCCCATATACAGGTTGGAAACGCACTTACAAATCCCCTGGTGTTGCTAGTGTCTATAGACGGTGGTGGTCACTAAACATCACGTGACCCACGTGTTCGTTTGCCTCTTATGATATAAAAAAATATATATTGATGTATTAAAGAACCAGGTATTCTAAAATTCTTGTTCTTTTAACGTTGCCGGCTCTTGTACTAAGGTGTCGCAAAAAAGTCTAGTTACGTTAACTGCAAATTTTTGTTTTTCGTTATTCTGGAGAACTCATTGCGTTTTATGGGACAAAGAGTATCCTGGATGTAGTCTTCTAATATTAGTTATCACCGTGTCAAATTTCGTTAAAATTGGTTCAGTACTTTCAAAGTAATTCGGGTTTATATTCTAGACTTTAATCCTTTATGCTGGAGAACCCTTTGCGTTTTATGAGATAAAAAGTATATTTGATGTAATCTCGTAATATTAGTTATCACTATGTCAAGTTTCATCAAGATTGGTTCAGTACTTTCAGAGTGATGCGTGTGCATAGGGACAGACAGACAGACAGACAGACAGACAGACAGACAGACAAAAATTGTAAAAAGATTATTTTTGGCTTCTATATCGATAACATAGCCTATCCTGATTAAAATTTTCAAAAAATATTTAATGTACAGATTTCGACTTGTTACAGTTTTATTATAGTATAGATAGATGTATGTATAGTAAGAATATAAATTTGATGTACCTCTATACTTTTAAGATTTTTGTGAAGTAAATTGTTGCAGGTGTCTTATCTATACTAATATTATAAAGAGGTAAAGTTTGTGAGTTTGTCACGTTGTAGAGGGTAATCTCAGGAACCACTGGTCCGATTTGAAATTTTTTTTTCAATGTTGTGTAGGTCATTTATCGAGAATGGTTATAGTCTATATATCATTACACTAAGGCCTATAAGAGCGGAGCACAGATGAAGTATGTTTCAAAATCGGGGTATTTTTTTCTCTTGAGAGCTTCCGCTGTATGTTAGAAATAATGAATATATTTACAGGCGGACGAAGTCGCGGGCAGAGGCTAGTAAGTAATAAAATACATTGAAATCATTTCTAGAAATGTCTGTTTGTATTTTTTTTTAATAACATATAGGAGGCAAATGTACATGCGGGTCCGCGGTTGTTAAGCGACCACTGCGATCTATAGAACCCCAGAGGAGTCGCAAGTGCGTTGCCAGCATGTGTTTGGGGGAATGGATGGAAAGGGGGAGGGGAAGGGAGAAAAGAGGGGAGGGGAGATAGATCTCCGGCGCTCTCAGTGACCAAACGAAACGCAACAATGCAAGCACTGTTACTTCACGTTGGTTTTCTGTGGGTCGGGTGGTACTACCCCAGACGAGCCGACCCATTCATGCTGAAACCAATAATAGCTTCAGTGTGGCTCTACCACCTACGGTATGAACACGCATCACTACTAAAATACTACGTTCATGATAAAACAGCAAGAAAATCATAAAGTATATCTTCGAGTAACATTTGATCTTTTTTTCAATAAAATCGCTTCGGTTTATCTAAAGTTATTGTACTTTTAATGACGACGTGACTTAGTACGAGAGAAAAATAGATAAATAAATGAACTTAATATAGTCAAATGATTTATCAGTCAGTTTTATTTTAAATTAATTAATCTGATTTTGTCAAACGCTGGGAAAAAAGTGATATTTGCTGAAACCCCCTCTCTCCAATGTGAGATTTGGCTTGAACTCCGCCCTCCCCTAAACTCCTCACGTAATTAATAGATACCCCCCAAATAAACTAACTTTTGTTTTTACATCAATTAGTAATATATGGAGTTGTTTGTGATAATGTGACAGACGAAGCACAATCTACAATGGGAGGGGATGGTGCGCGACACGAGCGTTCTCAGCAAAACTACCAGCTTCAAAGTCAGGGAGAGCAGCGGTCTGTATTACAACATAATTTATCAACCTCATTCCATAATATTCAATTGCATGGTAGTAGGGTTATTTTAAGCCTTTCTGGTTGACACTTTCAAGTGACGAAATATGTCAGCAAGCACCTATTGATGTGTTCCATCTATATACATATAATAAGAAATGTCTATCTGCCTGTTTATCTCAACACGCATCACTGCTAAAGTATTGCGTTCACAATAAACCCTCAATCGTAAACCATATCCTCGGGAGTAACCTAGTTTTTGTTTCATTTAAATCGGTCCTCTCTATCAAAAGTTATTGTAGTATAATGACGACGCGGCGTAAGAACGAGAGAAAAGTAGACAAGTAAATGGACTTAATACATTCAGATGATTTTACTTATACTCACTTTATTTAAACCCCTTCCTAATTTCATTAACAATATGTTTTGTCAACGAAAATTGTAAAATGTGAATATGTGGTGATTTTCTAACACTGTTTAATGTAGGCCTCTCGAAGGTTCTGTACTCCAATCAATGGTCGGAATAAATCGTTGCTACAAAATGATTTTGTTGATGATATATCGTGGTTTTATTTATATAACAGGTCCCCAAATGAAGTCGATTCTGCGACACATAGTGACAGTGGATCACCGCGACGAGCCCATCTTCCCTACGGAGGGCACGTGGGTTCAGTTCACGAGCGAGCTCGCGGGGCTCGGCGGCGGCGTTGCACATCTTAAGACCGAGCTCCATGCTGAAGCCAACGCGCAGCTCCTAAACTCTGTGGTGAGTGTACACCAACACTGCACCACACTAACTATACACGAACACTGTAATTATACAGGAACACTAACTATACACGAACACTG
>JACEII010000102.1:391952-405215 GCA_014332785.1 Antheraea mylitta | reverse complement strand
GCGCGTGTCGTGCGGGTGCGGGGTGGCGCTGCGGTTGGGTCGCGTGGCGCGTCTCGAGCTGAACTACTGCGTGCCACTCGTTGCGCATGCGCAGGACCGACGCGCGCACGGACTGCACTTCGGCGTCGGCGCGCACTTCCTCTAACCCACCACCAACACCCTCCGAGGTACTCCTCTACAATCTATCTCATCATCAAATTTCCAGAATTCCAAAATACCAGGGATAGCGATCTAAGATCGATTATACGAATAATCGATTTTTAAACATTGAATCGATCTCTTACACTGCAAAACCGTAATTTGATTTTTTTTTCTACTTTGAAAATAATAAAATGCAATAATTTATAATTTTAAACAACTTTAAAAATAAAATTCATCGAAAATAAAAAAAAAATTAATAAATCGAATTTCCGATAATATAATCTTTCCACTACATCTTCATTTTTTCTTGAATCAATTCTACAAACAACGATTCCGATCGACTTGAAAACCGATTTTTTATACGAATAATCGCCATTTTTTTTCTCCAACTGACTACGCTGTTGAACTAGCAAGGTCTTATCAGCTTCACCGGACTACTAAGAATCGCCATCTCTAAACTACACTACACTACAACATCCAGCAGGTTAACGTTTTCCTGCCACAAATCTTAATAAAAAATTAAAACTATAGGAGGCTAAAATTTCAAACAATATTTATCATGTTATAATAGAATCGTCCACATTTTTTAAAAATTGTACCATCCATTGCCAAAGCGGGAAAAGAAAATGCAATAAAGTATCCGCTTATTAATTTTAATGATACATTATTGCAAAGGGCGGAAAATAGGCAATTGCAGGTCAAGTATGAGTTTCAAGGCCGAGACGCAGGCCACGATTTCACTAATATGAGACAGGCAATTGTCGTTTTCGCCGAGGCATATATAATGTTTTTCTCAATATTAAAAGTTACATTGGTCATACTGGGGCACTCATTACAATACGCCAGAAATACTGTTTCGGAGAAAATGTTCACTTTTTTTTCTTGTTTTTCCAACTCATAAAATTTTCATATCACATCACTTCCATGTAGTTTTCTTTTAGCTTTATTGGAAGCAGGTTTTCCATTGCCGATTTGGCAACTTAAGTTCAGATTTAAATCTGGTGGAGTACAATCAATCTCCATTTCACTCAATCTTCAATTAATTAATATTTATTCAGCATGTCAGCAAATCTAGGCGAATTTTTAGTTTTGCCGCCAAGTTTCTCTTTTTCATCTGTGTCGAAAGGCAAGCGCATTTATGGCTATTCAACAACATGAATGCAATTTTTGTAAGGCAAAGAGACTTACTTTTGTACGCCAAGAATGATTAAAGAGATCCAATAAAAATGTATTTTATACAACATTGCTCGAATGTCGTAATGTTTCAAATTAAAAAAAAAACGCTCCTGTAATGGATTTGATTTTCTTTGTCCGTAAATTCGATACTTCGCGCGTTCTTTTTTCGAAAATAATCACAAATTTTCCATGGATGTATGAGAAAATGATATTTTCGTTACTTTTAATTCATCCCTCCTACTTGTCAGCAAAAGTGAGCAAAGTTCTTCAATAGACCACCTCATGAACATGATCACTGGCATATTATTTTACAAAAATCTTTTGCAAATATCCGAGACGAAATAAAATTAAATAATAAATATGCAGTTATTAAAATTATTGTTCTATACCCACCATCCTCCTCTATTGTTATCAAAAATAAGTAAAAAAAAAGTTTGTGTGTACTTATGTACACGCGTTAGAAGTTATACCTTCTTTGGCGTAACAAAATAAAAATCTTGGTCAGATCAGAGTGTTGGTTTTTCGTGACGGTATGCGCGCGCGCGTATCCTAAAAATTTACTCTCATCATTATTCCCTAACGCGCCAAAAGAAGTATAACTTCAAAAATATCCACCCGTTTTCGGCGCTTATGGAATGCTTTAATAGATCCATACACACCGACAAATACATTTGTTTTCTATATTGATCATTTTCAATTAATTGAGAATCTTTTAATAATAATGTATTTATTTCAGTTGGTGTTCGATGAAGAACGAAGTTGTGCCTCCGTTTATATCGTGTACACTCATCTACATATTTTATTTTGTTTCTAATAATTTATATGTAAATGTGAAAATAACGAATGTGTAGTGAATAATTAGTTTTTAGTTATTGTTCAAAATATACTGTTTTGTTGTCAATATGTTGTATTTTTTAACCCATGCTCTATAAATAAGTTAGTTTAAATAAGCACCTTTAACTGGTTTCAACATGAATGGGTCGACTCACCCGAAGTAATACCACGCTCTCATATAAAACCGACGTGAAGTAACAGTGCTTGCATTGTTGCGTTTCGTTCGGTCAGTGACAGCGCCGGAAATCCACCTTCCTCTCCCTCACCAACACAAACTGGTAACACCCTGGTGTCGCAAGTGTCTATGGACGGTGGTGATCACTTAGCATCGGGTGAGCCACCTGTTCATTTACCTCCTATGCTCCTATAATGATGCTGTATAGGTGTCATTCATCAGTATAGTTTGTGAAAGGATTAAATAGAAATATCCCTTTCAAATTCAAAACCATAAGGATTTAAGCTCCGTACAAATGAATATATACCTTATGATGCACAGGCAACAGACTGTTAGTAGTTTAAATTTAAAAATATCTTATTTGTTACACAATTTGAAATATAACGAATGATAATAATTTAAAAAAAATTGGCTAGACTTTAAAAGCAAGATCTGCCATTCTAAGATCTGGGCCTCCAAAAGTCAGTCGAGGGGTTAAAGAAATGATAAGAAACTACAAAAGGTTCCTAACAAACAAATTTATACCTTATGATGCATTTGCCCAACGGTTGTTGACTGAATACATTAATAAAATACTGTAATTTATTACAAAAGAAGCCTTTGCTCGCGACTTCCTCCGCCTGGTATAGTTACTTTGGGCTAACACGCAGCGGAAGCTCTCAAGAGGAATAAAAAAAAAAAACATTTTGAAACATTCTTCATCGGTGCTCCGCTCCTATTGGTCTTAGTGTGTTAGTATATAACCTATAACCTTCCTCGATGAGAGTTTTGGCGGGATTTTAGTCTTTCATGTAGTGAAATTTATATTTTATTCATAATCATGTGTTATTTGACTCTATATTTTGTACATTTGGTGGTATTTTACGTAATATAGTTAGTTTATTGTGCATAAGTGAAGTGAATGGAAAATAATACCACGGAGCATGAAATTCTGTGATACCACAAAAACTCCCTGGGATCCGCCATCTTGCTAGAATATTGAAATAATCACACGACGCTTGTAATATTATTATTAAGCGTTCGGCATGCAAGGTGTGTGTCACGCTGCGCCGCCGCCGCGCATCACGCTTTACGTAATTAATTAATTTGCTTGATTGGCGCCGACTTAAAATTACTTGGGTATACTTACATTAGTTTAAGAACTTAGTTATCAAGATGAATAAAGTAAAAGGTTTATTATTTTTTTTGCTTTTCAGTTTTTTCGGCGGTTTAATTTTTTGTTAAAAAGTTTTTATACAGGACGTAAATGTACAAATATTCATTCCACTGTTAGCGACAGATTTCTCTCTTGTTTTGAAAGTTACATCTATGCAAACACATACATTTCATGAATATTTTATATACTGAGAGCCTGTTCCTTAATTACACGACAATGGCAGTAATAATCTGAAATTGGTTGCCAAAAATAAAGTAAAAAAAACCTTCCACGATAAATATGAGAGATCTGTGATTACCCCTTACAAATTTTACCTCTTTATAATATTAGTACCTATAAGTTTATATATTACAAAATTTGCAAAACTTGAACAATTATTTGATTGTACAATTCCTTGATTGGTCCTCTGTTATTCGCAATATTTTTATACGATGTTGACACTTATCTTCCATTCTTCTAAACTATTGTGCTTTGCGGACGACATAAAATTATACACCACGGTTACGACAATGGCAGACGCTACAGCACTACAAGATGACTTATACCGACTACAAAAATACTGTAATGATCATGGTTTAGATCTAAATCCATCGAAAGGTAGTGTTATGATCTTCACGCGAAAGCGGAATCCGATACACTTTAAATATCGTTTGAAATATGAATATGTGCAGAGGAGTAATATAGTACGAGACCTTGGAGTGCTACACGATACTAAGTTATTATTCGATCAACATATTAATTCAATTATATCGAAAGCTATGAAAGCCCTTGGATATCTAATGAGATGCTCACGTAATTTTCGTCAAGTCAAAACTCTAAAAATATTATACTGTACCCCTGTGCGCGGTCACTTGGAATACGCCTCTCAGATCTGGAATCCCCTGTACCATACATATATTTCTAGAATCGAAGATGTTCAGGAAAAGTTTTTACGGTTTCTGTTATCGTACACATGACAGGTATGATTGTAAATCCTATGAGCAGCATTGTAAGTTGCACCATTTACTACCCCTGGATAAACGGCGTATGATTGCTGACATTTCTTTCCTTTTAAAAATTGCCCAAAACAAGGTCGATTGTCCAGATCTCCTCTCAAAAATTTCTTTAAGGCTTTCGTCTACTGTTCTTCGTCATAGCTCGTTGATATATGTGCTTCATTCAAGTACCAATTATAGAAAGAATAGTTATATTTTGCGAAGTAGTTGTAATTATGATAAGCTTAGTAAAGAGTTTAATTTAGATCTTTTTAATACTCCATTTAATGCGGCAAAACAGGCGATCATCAAAATATTCTTTGATAAGTTTCAGCGCTTAATATCTTTTTGTAACTATTTCATTATTTATTAGTGAATATCTTTAATTAGATTTAAGTTGATCATTGTATTTTGTATTATGTAAGAAAAGCTGTTGATATTTCTTTGAATAAATAAATAAACAATACCAAACAATGTAAAATTATTATTTAAAAAAATTGGCTATGTGTAGTTCTCGTCAATCTTTTTGGATGCTCAGAATATATATAAGATCGGACTTGTATGTTATATACACAAAAGTTGATACAAAACAATTAATATTTTATCTTAGAGGGATCTAAAAGTGGAATTTATTTATTTTCAACTGTCTTGTTGTGTCATATGATATGTATTTATACTTAGATTTGAGTTCTTGTTTTTTTTAATATCATATAGGATGCAAAGAAACAGGCGGGTCACCTAATGTTATGCGATCACCGCTATTCATAGACACTAGCAACAACAGGGGAGTCGCAAGTGCGTTGCCAGCCTGTGTTTTGGAGGAATGGGGGGACAGAAGAGGGAAGGGCTAAGGAGGGGAAATGAACCTCCGGTGCTCTCACTGACCGAACGAAACGTAACAATGCAAGCACTGTCACTTCACGTCGGTTTTCTATTAGAAGGTGGTACTACCCCGCTCGAGCCGACCCATTCATGCTGAAACCATTTATAGTACAACTAAATTCAGAGCAGTATCAAATTTAGTAGGTGGTAGAGACTGGTGGTGGTGAAGCTATTTCTGGTTTCAGCATTAATGGGTCGGCTCGTCTGGGGTAGTACCACCCCTCTTACAGAAAACCGACGAGAAATAACAATGCTTCCATTGTTGTGTTTTGTTTGATCAGTGAGAACACTGGCGGCCCACCCTTCCGCTTTCCTCATTTTCCTCCCGCTCCCCCATATACAGGCTGGCAACGCACTTGCGATGCACAATCCTCTGATGTCACTTTTGTCTATGGACGGTGGTGATCACTTAAGATCACATGACCCACCTGTATCCTTGCTTCCTTTGATATATAAATAAAAGTGAAAAGTTTGACCACAGGACGACTGTATATAAAAATATGATTGGCCATTTTGAGATCTTGGTCTTAAAAAGTAGCCGAGGGGTTAAAAAAATGATAAAAACTTGTATTAATATATTATCTATGAGTCAACAGAAAATATAGAATTCAAGCCATTTCCTTGTTGAAGGGATCTCCATAGTGAAGTCGTGACCGGACGATGTCATCATCATTCATATCCACTTTTAAAGGAGGTATCAGAGCTGCTGCCACCGACCTATAAACACCAGATTGGTGGCATATACTTCTGTTAATTCCCACTACACAATGATAAAAAAAAGTGTGTGTGTACTTATGTGCACGCGTTAGAAGTTATATTTCTTCGGCGTAACAAGATAAAAATCCTATCAAAAATTTTATCTTTCGCCTTATTGTACGTTTGTAGAAAAAACGACACTAACAATAGAAAAAACGTATTTAATACATTGAAAGTTTTAATACAAACAAAGAAACAAAATGTTCACTATAGCTAACTTCAGGGTGTCAGTTTTTAGTGACGGTGTGCGCGCGCGCGTATCCTAAAAATTTACTCTAATCATTTTTCCCTAACGCGCCAAAAGAAGTATAACTTCAAAAAATGATAAACACAACACATTACCTGGGAGTTTTTAGCAGGATCTCAGAATGCCATGTAGTGAATTTTATATTTTATTCGTAACCTTGTGTTACTCGACTCTATATTTTTGTCATCTTATGTAATATAGTTCAGTTATCGTGCACAAATGGATTGGTTATAATGCCATGGATTTTTTTTATGCCAAAGGAGGCAAACGAACTGGTGGGTCACGTGATGTTAAGTGATCACCACCGTCCATAGACACTTGCGACATCAGGGAAGTCGCAAGTGCGTTGCCAGTCTATATATTGGAGAGGGGAGGGGAAGGAAAGGGAACGGAGGAAAGAGGAAGGGAGGTGGGCCTCCGGCGCTCTCACTAACCGAACGAAACACAACAATGCAAGCACTGTTATTTCAAGTCGGTTTTCTGTGATAGGGGGGTGGTACTACGCCGGCGAGCCAGCCGGCCTATTCGTGCTGAAACCAGTAATAGCTTCAGCGTGGCTCTACCACCTACAAAATTCTGGTAGATGGATTCTGAGATGCCACAAAAACTCCCTGGAAAGTTTTGACGCGACTACCAACTTGTTAGAATATTGAAATGATTAGAAAAAACTTGTAATATGATTACCTACTTGATAATAGCAGTAATTTGTACTAGAACATTATTTGAAAAAAATTGGTTGCCTGTAAAGTCGGTATACGGGCGAAAGTTTTACGTGACAACGACTTTGAGTGGTAAAATAATTTTCGTATAGTAGTCTCTCTCGCTCTTAGGCGGGCTAACCATGCCCGAGTGGAAGGGACGCGTGCCTCTCACTCGCTCTCATTGTGAGCGCATAACGTGAGCGGAGCGTAACGCAGTTTCTTGAAGTGTCACCCGGCAAACCAATTTATAAGACGTTGTCACGTCAAAACAAAAAACTTGAAAAAAATATTACCTGCCCTCAGCATTAAGGAAGTTAAAAGTGGAACAAGCATGCTGTGTTGGTAATATCTCTACATTGAGCTTGTTTGCTATTGCTGCTTTGTACACCTTCGCAGCAGCCGAACGATCATTTGTTTCTAAACCAACTATCTGCAAAAATAAACATATATGCATGTACTAGGTGAATGTTTAAACAGTAGCAATATTTATGGAGGACACTCTGCACTCGAATCTCGTTCTAAATCAATTTTAAAAATAGGTGCTTAATATTTGGCCTAATTATCTGGGAAAAAGAAAAAAGATACTCAAACGTCTAAGCGTCTATGTTAAAACACAGTGTCAATGAGCGTCGGGTGTGAAAGTGAAGCCAACTACCAGTTTGTAGTGGTAGAGCCAAGCTGTAGCTATTATTGTTTTCAGTACGAATGGGTCGGCAAGTCCGGGGAAGCACCACCCTCTAACAGAAAACCAACGTGAAGTAACAGTGCGTGCATTGTTGCGTTTCGTTTGGTCAGTGAGAGAGCCGGAGACCCACCTACCCTCCCCTTCCCCTTCCTCCTTCCCTTCCTGTCTCCCCCGCCTTCCTCCCAAACACATGCTGGCAACGCACTTGTGACTCCCCTTGTGTTGCACGTGTCTATGGACGATGGTGATCGCCTAACATCAGGTGACCCATCTGTTCGTTTGCCTCCTATGATATAAAAAAGACAACTAACAAAGGATAACTTTTCATAGTTAGAACAAAGCAAAGGGTTAATTGTCCGTTTTATTATAGAAAGCTATTAACTCCAGGTCGCCGCTCGTAGGTTTTATCAACTGTCATTTAACATAGGTTTATTTAAGTTATTATCCATTCTTTTATAACTCTTAATATACACTTTACCTAAGGTTCTTTTTGTTGTCTATTAGTATTTGTTTTGATATTATTATTTTATGTGTTAAATGTCACCATGAGATGCCATATCCAATAATACTGCGAGTGTTTAACCTTTCGCCTGGTATATTACTAAGCATTTCAATTTAGAAGACAATCACGTCCGCAACAACTTCACTCACCAGTTACCAAAACTAGACCATCTCTAACAAAAAGACAATATTTCAAAAAAGTATGTGTATACTACTTATGTGTGTCAGAAGTTGTATTTCTTTAGCTTTTTTTAAGCTTTTTTTAATGAAATGCAATTGAAAATGTTTCAATTAAAAAAATATAAATAATTTCAAAAACTTTTAAAATTATTTTTCTATAAATCTTTATACAGAATGTAATAAGATGCAAAATAGAATTATAATAAACTATTTAGAAAATAATAATAATAAACTATTATTACAAACTCTTTATAATGTAAGAAACAACAAGTGAATGAAGATTTATTGATTTATTTATTGAACACCAACACAATGTACACTGATCATTATTAAAATAAGACACGCACAATTTGTAACGGTAAGTGTCATCGTAATTAGAGGTGTAGACTGCATGATTAGTATGACAGTGAGAGTTATAGAAAGATGGAATAAATAATCTTGAACCTCCACCAAGCACTTGATGCAGCAAAGTTATTAGAAACTACTTTTTTTTTATAATCAAGTTGATCCCACAACATAAAACAAGCACAAACAACATAAAAAACATAAAAAAAGGATAATTAAACCATTGGAGCTGCAAAAAACTTCAGAGGTAGATAACAAGAGGTAGATAGCAAGAGTAAGGTTATATAAGTAAATAAATATTAGAATAGAAAATAACATCACTTTTGTTTCAACCCCAATTAATGTAAATGAACACTAAAATGCTAAATTAGGTGCAACCTTCCAAGTGTCAATATATAGAGTTTACATTGTATTTGAGATTTCATTGACTTACAACGAGATCTATCTTGGGCTCCAACAGTTTGAAGAGCTTCAGTGATTCTGCTGTAATGTCATCAGATTCACCCACTTGCCACGACAGAACTGACCTGCAATTTTAATAAAACGTACCATAGAAGAGATATGGTAAGGATAACATTTTTGTAGACGGTAGAGCCACACTGAAGCTGTGCCTGGGCTCGCCCGGGGGCGGTACCACCCTCTTACATAAAATTGGCATAAAGTAGCAGTGCTTGCATTGTTGCGTTTCGATCGATCAGTGGGAGTGCCGGAGACCCACCACTCCTCTTCCGTTCCTCTCAACCCCAATACAGGCTGAAAACACACTTGCGACTCCCCTGGTGTTGCAAGTGTCTATGGACGACGGTGATCACTTAACATCAGGTGACCTGTTTGTTTGCCTCCTATGAGATGAAAAAAATAACAACTATTCTTAAAAGGTTACTAATACACAGATTTTACTAAAAGCGACTTTATTTAATGCCAAAAACCAGCACAAACATTCCTGTAAAAAAATAGTAGAGGTGTTCTCATCAGAAATGTTTAGCTAATTATATGGGACCACCTTGGAGTATAGCCGAATCAAACAAAAAAAGAATCATTAAAATCCTGACGGAGATATCGATTAACATACATTAAAAAAAAAATACATACAACCGAACATAGAACCTCCTCCTTTTTCGAAGTCGGTTAAAAATATGCCCACAGTCTTTTTAACTCATTCAATATTAGAAGCCTATTAATATCTGACTATATTTCATTTTTTCTACAGTTGATTATATATAGTACAGGTTTGTTTTTATTTAATCATATAGTCAAATAAAGTATGCCTCTGTAGGGACACACTTGCATATCTATAGAGTGCACGCTATAGGTATGTAGGGGACAAAGTCCACTCATCGTTTCCCGTTGCAATATAAAATGTTCATGTGTAACTAGTCCGGTTGTAGCCATATAGGCAAGTGTACGTGTATTGGGTAAATCCGTAATTATATGTATTTAGTAATATCCTTGACTGGTGAAATTAATATAAACTGATTATTCGAAAATACGGACTTTTATTGATCCAACCGGGCTCACAATATATACATCTATAAATATACACAGCACACCTAAAGCCTCCTTTATTATTGTTGATTGATTGATCATTCACTGCTGCAAGGTTAAATTTATGTGAAACAGTGCATCTGCCAAAGATTTGTTACTCTTTAACAGAATCTGGACAGAACATACAGGAGAATGAAAGGTATATTTCCTGCTAATCCTTGTCACATTAGCCCCCTGTAGAGATCACATAACATTACATGGGCCGCCTAATTATTTTCAACTATAATTGAAGTTAATATAAAAATTTAAACAAGTAACATTAATAAATAAATACATTTTTAATTACTTTCTTTTTTATATTATTTACCCATTAAAATATATATTTAAAAAAAAACTATGATACTGGTCGAAAATTATATTTATTCATCTAACTCTGTAAAGGTAAATTAACTGAGATATATTGAATACTCACTTAGCAAATATAGCCATCGGACCAAGCACAGTGAGACCATTGTTTAGCTTAAATCCAAACTGAAATATTCAAAATGTTCAATTGTTACAAGAAATCTAATCATATGTCATAAAATAGAGTCTTCTGCCACATCTGTCTGCCTGTTAGTGATAAAATTAAAACTACTGAATGGATTTTCATCCAGTTTTCACCAGTAGATAAACTGATTAACAAGGAATGCCTAGGTACATTGTTTGTCAAGTTTTTGTTGTTGACATCCGTCGGACCAACTAGTGTATGTATAAAGTGCAGAAAAAAATAAGAACTATCAACAATATAAATGGCTGATGTCTCAAAAAATCGAATAAATATAAATCTAAATGGAATAACTTAAGATGGCCAAGTACTATTATTTTTAAACTACAATAACTAGCCCAGCACGTCTTTTGCAATCTTAAAGTAAAACCAGGTTGTATTTATATTACAAAATATAATATTTATACTCATTACGTACCTTATATTTAAATATTTTGATTTTATTTACAAAATAAAATAAATAATGACACATACTGTCGCGTAGGAGTCTATCATTAGTCCGGCATCAATGTCCTGATTTAAAACGCGTACCGTTGTTCTTCCTTCGCCCTCATAAGCTGCTTTCGTACGCACCAAACTAAAAACAGTTGAAATCCATATTTCCAAACGAAATGTTCAAATCCTCGTAACTGTTTTGAAAATACTAACCTCAATATTGGTGATTTTCTCTTTGTGACAATATTTAGCGTTCGCATAACGTTAGGTAACATTTTAATAATTCTTGTATATATGTAACACAAGTATTAAATAAAATTAAATGAACATAGCTATAGGGAAACTAATGTTTACAAATTTACTTTATTTAAAAAATTGACAATCAGCTGATCAGCTCAGGAAAAGGAAAACAGTTTTTTATATTCTATTTTAAATCTGTCAAAGGTATAACAATCATACAGCCTATGTATAATGTTAAATATTAAACGTTATAAAATAAATAGAGATTAACTAATTATAACATGATTCATGAATAAATATATTTCTAAAACATAATATATCGTTTTGTTCATTTATATCAAAAACTTAGATGATCACAATGTTATTATATTTTTTAACAACATTCATATTTTTCGATGTGTTGGGAGATTAGTCGTAGCAAATAATTTATAATAATATTCATTTTCAACTTTTAAGACTTCAGTCACTTTATAGATGTAATGGATACTTTAGTATTGACCTTAAGTTCAAGTTTTGGTTCAAGGTCACATTACAGAAGGTTACAATATTGTAAAATAACACGAAGTTACGTAAGCACCATTCAGAGCCGGTTTGTACCTTACAATTTGCGGCATTGCAGATGCGCGGTATTTCAAATTGTTACACGTGCATTGATTTTTCTTTTACTTAAAACTCTTACGGTTCGCTTATTTATATTTTCATATTAAAGAATAACTCACGAATTTTAATAAAATTCTAATAGATTCCTAATATATTTTAGTTACATATGTCCGTAATTTATTTATCCAACATACATTAATTTTGAAATTTTGTATTATTTTGAAATGATTAGTGTTTGTGAGAATAGTGACAATTGTGTATTGAATCTAGACATTCGGAATGAAAATAAACGTTATTTTATTAACAGTGCTTATAAAATAGATTTGTGGCGGGAATTTATAAAAAGATGGATGGTGGTTGGAGTATTTTTGGTTGTGATTTTAGCAGTTTTGGAGCCGAAGATCGGTGCTCCCGGAGGCAACTACACCGCATGCTCAATAATAACTCATTTTAGAACACATTGCACCCATTTGGCCA
The DNA here is from genome assembly GCA_014332785.1 of Antheraea mylitta. Classification (NCBI taxonomy): domain Eukaryota; kingdom Metazoa; phylum Arthropoda; class Insecta; order Lepidoptera; family Saturniidae; genus Antheraea; species Antheraea mylitta. Next base: position 392,678 of record JACEII010000102.1, on the reverse strand, counting down.
TGTAATTGATACTTCTTAACTTATAATATTCATGTTTTTGTTTCACAAATTTTATAGCTTATTCACCACATGATTATACTTTGATATTATATTTTCTTTTCGTACGTTTGATTAACACAATATTCTGGATTTAATTACAATCCCAGGATTTTATTCCAGAAAGTATGTTTAAACCTTGGATCGTCGCAACGTCGCGTCTCCAAAATGAAATACTTTTTTGGCGGGATGTTTGAATTTATTATAGTGGATATTACATTTTATTCATCATATTGTGTTATTTGACTCTACATTTTGTAATATTGGTGGTGTTTTAAGTAATATAGTTTGATTATTGTGCACGAGTAAGTGGATGGAAAATAATACGACGGAGCATGGATTCCTTAAAAAGTTCTAACAAGGGGGAGACCATCTTGTTGGAACATTGAAATTATCGTAAGAAACTTGTAATATTATTACCATTCTGATAATGCCAGTAATAGTATTACCAAAAATAAAACAAAATAAAAAACATTATGATTAAAGTGTTAAAGTTTTAGTTTTCCGCGTATACCACAATAGTTGAATCTATTCAAATCAAATAAAAAATATTAATGCATTTTTTAAATTGTAGTACCTATAGTACCTAGTGCATAGACATTATTATTTCACTTTCAATTTTCAAATCATTATTTTACTTGCTAACATAAACAAGAAATAAACAAGCTAACTCGACTATGCATATTTACA
>JACEII010000102.1:370723-386952 GCA_014332785.1 Antheraea mylitta | reverse complement strand
CAATATCTCTCATATTTCCCGTTGGCGTACATCTCGTATGCGTCAGGGTGTAGTTGTCCTCGTGCGGCCTCCCGACCTCCTATCCGCGTAGCAGTGATATCGTGTGCTCACGCGCATGTGGTGGCGCCCGCACTATGCGTCGTAGCTGTCACCGCCCTTAGAGATCTCACCGACGTCTCCATTGTCAAAGGGTAAGATTTTTCTACAGTTATCAAATTTTTATATTGTTTGTCAATATAGGAGTAATTGGCTGGATTCTAAAACACCGCAAGTCCGTATGTGTCTATTGACTATAAAAGATGTGTGGTCCGAAAAGGTGCTGGTTCAGCGGGGGGATGCGGAAATATGGAAAAAAGTGCGGACTCACTGGTTTTGATGATGTGGGTTTGAACGATGCACTTCACTCGCGGCGTATTTAATATATTGTCCACACTAAACTTCATAAAATAAATGTTCGGTCACTGCAATATTTTTTGCGTCGAATATGCGAGATATGGGTTTTTTATAGCGTTCGCGGTAAGGTTGGCAACGTAAGTGAAGTGACAGAAAGAAAGGAAGGTCGGCGGAATGGATGCTTGTGCACCATTGTGGGGGCGTACTTTACTTCTAACAAGCCCCTGTGGGAGTTCGAGGCGTTCCTCGGCTCTCTGCAGGGAGCTGTCAGGCGGCTGTCGCCGCTCCCCGTGGTCCTCATGGGCGATTTAAACGCTAAATTGAGGACCTGGGAGCGGCAGCCACGGACCTATGGGGCATGGCCGTTGAGGATAAAATACAAAAAGTATTGTTGGTCAATTGGATTGACCGGTACAATATCAATCCGATGTCCGTAGGATCAATTCGTTACCAACGAGTTGTCCAGGATTCGGGTAAATTTACAAATTTAATTTGGTAACAGTATCGACTGAGGGTGAAGGAAAAAACATCACGAGGAAATCGTTAAGAAAAGTTCTTGTTGTACTATTGTATGTGGGAAACAATATAGAACTGTTGGATTTCTCGGAGCTTGAAATCGCTAATGCGTCGTGGGCTGGCGTGGTGATTATACCCATATCTTTCCTTAGGAGAAAACCTATGGTCCTGCAGTAGGTCTCTCACAGGCTGACGATGATAGACAAAACTTTCTATAGGCAAGTATAGGGTAGCATTAGAAAATAAAATATGTGCATATTCCCAGTTCACTGTACGCGTCAGTCGGAGCGCCGTGTATATGGCTGTCTTTGTCATGGTCCCCGAATCAGAATGGGACCACTGCGCAACTAGTCGCTTGCAACTACATCGCCTCGCTGTTGGCGGTGCCAGTCTCCACGTATATACTTGTGAGTGTATCAATAGACGATCATATTCTTTTTTTATATCATAGGAGGCCAACGAACAAGCGGGTCATCTGATGTTCTTTGATCACCGCTATCTATAGATATTAGCAACACCAGAGGAGTCGCAAGTGCGTTGCCAGCCTGTGTTTGAGGGAAGGGGAAGGAGGGGGAGGTACGGGGAGGTAGGGGTTGGGACGGGGAGTGAGGAAAAGTGGGTCTCCAGCACTCTCATTGACCAAACGAAGCGCAATAATGCAAGCACTGTTACTTGATGTTTCTGTGTGTCGAGTGGTAGTACCGGAGGCGAGTCAACACATTCATGCTGAAACCAGCAATAGCTTCAGTGTGGTTGTACCTACTACCTACAAAATTTATATCCTTTGTACTTTATAGGTGTTCAGCATATGGCCACTATCTCATTTGATGTTGAATGACGCTGTGTTCTATGATACGCTGAACCTAGGGGACTGGTTCTAAAGTGTAGCTGCTAGAGTACAGCAAATACTTGGTGAGGGATGTTCACCGTAAGGATGGTGAGCTAATCAGCTGTACTTAGAGAAAGCATAGTCTTATCACGGTGTTTTTCGTCACAGAAGACTCCAAATTAGTCACAATAATTCGAATCCATGTTTTTGTTTGCGTAGTGTGAGCTGGCAACACTCCCGTCCTACCAGAGTTTTGCAGAAATTTGTGGAGTCATTTTAGTGCCTTTCTACGTCGGAGCCACTCTTCCTGATTGTGGAGGGGAGGGCAAACGGCACAATACTGCCGTCCGATTATGCGCACTGGGTTTACTCTATGTGGACTGTTGTGGGAAACTAAAGAATGCCGAGGGACTAATGTATTTAGGAGATGTTCTGATGACACTAATTCTTGGTGAGTTATTATGATAATATTTGCTAATGCCATATTAACGCTGGCGGTGATTGTGATGAACAGCTTTAATATTTCGGCGGGATGCTTTCCTGGTGAATGCTGAGAAAGCATAACGGTCGGTAGGAAATGGGAAAAATAAGGATTCACCTTTGAGCTATTGTCTCGGTCGTAGGAGGCCTCCTTTTCATTCACTGGTACTTCGATTCGCATCTTTCACTATTACTTTCTAGTAATATTTATTAGCATTTATAAAACAATTAATCATTGGTAATCGATCACAGAGATGTTCGCCGTAGCCATTATGTATTCGGACTGACTTAAGCACCGTTGAGGGGGTTTGGGGGCGGAAATATATGGCACTTGACGGATTTAACAAGGAAGGATATTACCGTTGTGCATATTGCGATGCATCTTGACCATTTTAGCCTAAACACCTTACGAGATACTAATTATCCAGAAAAGGGAATATGCTTGTTACTTCGGAATACGACTTCTGGAAACTTTTGGTGATTAATTGTATATACTACTCAATTCAATTCAGTTAGTTACTTATAAATTAAATGTTTGAGGTTATCAGCATGGTTAACAAAGCGACTAAAGAATTATTATTTACTAGCTGTGCCAGCGACTTCGTTCGCATGGAACCTACTTTTCATTCTATTTAAGTCGCGTCGTCATTAAAAATATTATTTCTGATTTTCTTGGTTAAGTTTTAACGTGAACGTAGTAATTTAGCAGAGATGTGTGTTCAATTCAACAGACAGATCGACAGACGTTTATAATAATGGCTAAAACGTATTCTATTGTAGACGCATGTGTTTTTTTTTCAAAAAAAAAAAAACCACGGTCAAGTTAGATCTACATCTACATTCTGTAGGTGGTAGAGCCCTGCTGAAGCTATTTTTGGTTTCAGCATGAATGGGTCGGCTCCTCCGGGGTAGTCCCATCCCTCTCACAGATAACCGACGTGAAATAACAGTGCTTGCATTGTTGTGTTTCGTTCGGTCAGTGAGAGAGCCGAAGGCCCACGTCCCTTCCTCTTTCCTTCTTTCCTTCTTTCCCTTTCCTTCCCCTCCCTTTTCTCCCATATTCAGGCTGGCAACGCACTTGCGACGTCCCTGATGTCGCTAGTGTCTATGGACGGTGGTGATCACTTAATATCACGTGACCCACCAGTTCGTTGGCCTCCTTTGATATATAAAAAAAGAAATACATCGTTATTATATTTATAGAATATCTGTGTGAATTTTTAAATGGTCTTTAAATATGTTATTACTTACTTCTATATAAAAAAAAAAAAAAAACTCCCGCTCACACACTTTCATAATGCGTTTTTAAGCACGTAAGCACACGAGTTTTTGGCGGGATTTTAGTGTGTCATGTAGTGGATTTTATATTTTATTCATAATTTTGTGTTATTAGACTCTATATTTTGTAAAGTTGGCGGTGTTTTACGTAATATAGTTAGTTTATTGTGCATAAGTGAAGTGAATGGAAAATAATACCACGGACCATGAAATTTTGCGATGCTACAAAAACTCCCTGGAAGTTTCTAACAAACGATCCACCATCTTGTTAGAATATTGATTCACACGACGCTTAATTATTGAAATGATCTTACGACGCGTGATATTGACTACGTGTTAATGGCAGTAGTGATCTGAAAGATTGATTGCCAAAAGTAAACATTTAAAAAAAACACAAGTATCAAAGATCAGGAAATATTTTAGAAGCAACATGTTCGGTGACTAGTGTCGCGACTTGTTGGCTGTACGCACGCTGCGGCCTGGTTTCTGAGGAAGATGCAGTCTCTGTGGCGCTCGCCTCCATTCCTAAATGTGGATTCGGTTAGTATTTATTTCAGTAAGAATGTCTAGTTTATGATACACAGTTCTGACGAGATAGAAGGAAATCAGAAACTGCGTTAAAATTCTATGAAGACATAGCAGTTTTCAATATTTCAGAGGCTTTATACTTTTAAAGGTATTTAAAAAAATTAAACGCGATCATATTGGATGTAGCTCATTTTAATATGTAATAACATATATCCAACCAATCTGTTCAAATCATGTCATATGTAATAAACATTGCGTGGTGGAAGTTAAAAAAAAATGTAAATGATTGAATTTAAAAAATATTAACAAAACTATTAATTTAAAAAAATTTAATATTCACACACGTTACATAAATAAATCATATTCACATTTTTATTTCATTTCTAGACTGTTTAAGATGTAAACTGTATGTCAATCGGTCTTTACTATTTTATTCAGTTGGTATGTAGATTTCATTTTTGGGAACGAAGTTTTTTAATGTGTGTTGTCGTAGGAGTTGACTGGTAAAAATCGTCACGTAAGAAAAAAGCGTGATGCTCTCTCTCTATGTCACTTTCTCTACCTCCTCGTTAACGCGCACGCATACACACCCTCATATAAAATAGAAAAAGATAGAGTCGAATGGAAGTGGCATAATAGTAGTTTGAATTGAACAATAAAGCTACGTATGCAATTTCGTCTCCATCACCCATTTTTTTTGTATATTGGTTTAAGATGACAAATAATAATGAATTTGTTATTGATCTGATACAAATCTATAGCGCCATAAAACTGAACTATATTAATGAGCGACTCTTGTACAACCTCACGCACCGTGAAATACGTCACTCCCTTAACGTAGAGACACAACTGCTTTACTAATTAATTTGCTATAATTATGACAATGTTTCATGTTTTAGCTGTTCAGTTCTGTTTGATCATAGTGACATTTTGCATATGTACATCCAGTATAGTTTTCGAGGTATAGATCAGATCAGTATTATTGCAAGCAAAGCCACGGGCAAAAAACAAGTTCTGTATAAAGTGGCTTGGTATTTGTTCATCAGGTACGGTTTCAGCTAGTGCCGTGTGTTCGTGGGGTGTACACAATCTACCAGCAGCAATGGCCCCTCCCTTGCGAGCCGTTCTACTTGCAGACATGGCGGCTCGGAATTAACAAAATGTAACATAGATCAAAAGATTCTGTAGTAAATTAACTCAAGCAGGCAAATTATTAATTTAATACTAATTAGAAACAGTACTGACAGATATTCTGATAATAAAATGTGCATTTCGTAACAAAGAGGCCTTAGAGAAGCCTTTCAAACATGAGGCTAATATATAAATAGGACAAGATAAGAGTTCAATATGAAACATCTATAGCGGCGGAACAGACTGACTGTTGACGTCAACACGCGATATGAATCTGAATTTTAATTTTTTCTATTTAATAAATGTATATGTTTTTGAAGCAAATAGTCACCTTTTCTTGAAAAAAATCCTAATAATTTATTTCTGACTAGCCTCTGCCCGCGACTTCGTTCGCGTGGAATAATTACTTTGGGCTAATGCTAACACGCAGCGGAGCTCCCAAGAGGAAAAAATACCCAATTTATTAAAGATTCTTCATTGGTGCTTCGCTCCTATTGGACTTAGGGTAATGATATATAGTTATATCCACAATAAATGAGATATATAACACTGTAAGAATTTTTCAAATCGGACCAGTAGTTCCTAAGATTACCCCTTACAACGTCACAAATTCACAAACTCTACCTCTTTGTAATATTAGTATAGATTACGTCATTCTTATTACCTGTTGTAATATATCCTTTTATGTATATTGTCTGTCCAAAATAATGTTGGTGTTTTACATCTGCCAGGCATCCCGCGACGACTAATCTTTCTCTTCTCTGTTTGACTCAACCTATCCTTTTTTTGAATCAATAGCTTCTTCTTTGATAGCCATTGGTGAGCTGTGGTATTATCAATAAAAAATAGGTTTTTTACGCTATCAAAGAGTCAAGGCCTTTTTTGTAAGACTATATTCGTTATAATTCACGATCCTTAAGTCTACTAATCTATAAGATTTGTGTAGTCTTTGGCAAAACACCTAAATAATATCAAAGCTTAAAATTTTTATGAATTGTCATCGAATTTCGACACTGTTGTAGTACACTACCACTAGTTTTTATGGAATTATAGGTTGAAATTCGACTGAAATCTGACCACAGTTCTGTGTAATGATTATTTTAAATCACCTGTTTAACAGCATATGCTTAGGAATTTTGAATACAATGTCATTGCAGTAATAAAATCTATAAGACAAACAAAAGTATGTTTTATTTTTCCAAGAAAAATTCTCGTAGCGTCGCATCCCAAAAGTCTGTAAAACGCTATCTCTTATTGGACTCATGTACTACAGAAAATTGTGATTATCTTTAATAGCAACATGACATCTTTAGATTACGTAATTAATAATAAGGAATGTCATCTTTAATGGGCTAATTTCTAGAAGTTACATATAAAAGAATTTCTTTTTGCATTTCGTAGATCATTTGTTACATATAGGTCTTACCAGACTATTAGAATCAGACCAATTGCTTACAAAATATAGGTCTGAAAATACGCACGAGATATCAGTGTGGACAGAGAAATATCGAGGATCGAGCGAAGGCAGTTATTGGTTACAAAATATAGTGATGAAACAATAGCATGGTGATGAGACTTTTTCTAAATCCGTCTGGCTACAAAGAAAAGTCTTCACTAGCAGCTACCATCCTCAATTTTAGAGTGTTTATCATATTGTAACCAATTGTCATTTAAGATCAGGAAAGATTATGGTCATATGCAACCCAGAAAAAAATTCTATGCACACAGATAACCACTGAAACAGCTTATGCGCACTTTGACATTACAAGGAATAGCGCATCGCTGAATGCCTAGTTTTTGTAAAATTTGTATTTATTTGTATATATTTATATATTGAATTATATACAGGGTGACTGGTTAGTCGCTAGCAATATTTTTACAGGACAATCACTAGTCGATTGTCGTTCTAAATTAATTAAAAAAATAAGTGGTTAATATTTGACCTAATTATCTAGAGAAATGCAAAACTGATATACATTCAACATCCGGTGATTTATGAAAAAACGAACTGGTGTAATAATAAAGAAAGCAATGAATCACACCGTGTCGCGTAGTCTCTCCCGCGTCCCGGCGGGTATTCGTCGTCATAATGACGAGGGAAAAATAGTGACGGGAAGTCGTGCACTGACCTGGTGTTCTCCTGAGCGTAATCCAACAACCACGTCTGCGGACAGCCGTACAGAGCACCTCCACCAGCACATTGCGTATCACATTCACTGAGATCACTATAGTTTAGTATATGGAACCGACGTCTCCACCGTGTGGACGCGTAAAGCGAAATATTATAGATTTTGCACCTATAACAGCGGGAAAGTATCTCCTAAATTCCTCCATAGAATAAGGAGCGCGGTGTAAGGATCGGGTAAATGATACACCGGAGGCTGATTGAATACTGAATTTATTATAGCATATTACTAATTTATATACTCCCTCACATCTCCCCCTTAAATATAAAATTATATTAAATCAAATTTTTATTTTATTGTTAAGTACATTGCTTACAAAATAAACAATTAAAGAAAAAAAAAGATAAACACATTTACACTATGCGTTCCATATAAACATTCAATAGATTACACTATATGATTATAATAATAATAAAATAAAAACATTGCCTAATAGAAAAAGTAAATAACATAGTATAAGATAACTCGAATCCGGAGTCTCGCAACCGTGATTCATCTCTACGTACCTCTAACCTGTCATGTATTTATTGCATACAGCGTATGAGTATCGCATATCAAAACAAAGACTGTAATTGAATTTTTACTCATGATATAATTTAGTTTTATTTTTGTGTATAATTTTATTCTTACCGTTACATTTAATCTCAACATTAGGTGACAAATCTCTAATTGTATATAATATGGTCCCGAATATAATTTTTTTTTTTTTACTTTATTTTTGGCAATTAATCTTTCCGATTATTACTGCCATTCTCACGTAGTCAATAATATCACAAACTTCGTGTGATCATTCCAATATTAAGCATCGTGTGAAACCATATTCTAACAAGATGGTGGATCCCTTGCTAGAACCTTCCAGGGAGTTTTTGTGGCATCTCAGAATTTCATGCTCCGTGTTATTATTTTCCATTCACTTCACTTATGAATAATAAACTAACTATATTACGTAAAACACCACCAAATTTACAAAATATAGAGTCCAATAACACAAGATTATGAATAAAATATAAAATCCACTACATGACAGACTAAAATCCCGCCAAAAACTCCGAATATAACTTATTAAGTTTATTATCAGTTTCATTTTTAACTAAAAGTTTGTCATGAGGTTTATATCGTATATGTTTAACATATCTGTCATATCTACTTTTTGTAAGTATTTTACTCTCAATTAGATTTTTCCGTGCCTCGGTTTGAGAAATCTGAATTCGGTATTTAAGTTCACATGGGTAATTATCGTGATTATAAAGAGGTTCTATGCACTTTGTCAAATTATTGGGTAAATTGCACATCTTTCCGTAAACAAGTTCAAATGGTGAAAATTTTGTAGATGTATGAACTGTCGTATTATACGCAAAACACCAGAATGGTAACCAAGTACTCCACAATCCCGGTTTATCTTCAGCTTGAATTCGTAAAAATGCACCTAGATTTTTATGAGAGTTTTCTAGCGCTCCTATGCTTTGGTGAAGATACGCTGTAGAATTCAACTTTTTAATATGAAGTAATTCACAAACCTGTTTGAAGATCTCAGACATAAGCTCTGTTCCCTTGTCAATAGCTATCTCTCTCGTTACGCCATGCTGTAGAATGAAATTATTTACAAAGGTGCGTGCTACTTCTGTTACGGTTTTAGTTAAAAAGGATAGGTACAAACATATTTGATAGCTCACACTGTAGCGCAAGTATATAAGAATAACCAAGATTATCTCTATCTAATGGTCCCACTAAGTCTAAAAATATTTTATCAAAAGCCGAATGGGCAGTCGACGTGATTACTATCAGCTCTCTAGCTTGAACTGTATACTTATTCTTTTGGCATTGAGAACATTTTTTTTATAAATGTTTGGACATCAGACTCTAAGCCTGGCCAAAAATAATATTTCTTTATATTGCTCAACATTCTTCTCATACCCGCGTGGCCACTCGTGCCCAAGAGATGAATATCGTTGAGTATCACTTTCCTGTCGTCTGGGTCATCTATTCTTTCGACATCTTTTGGTATACATAATCTGGGTCTTTTGCAGTTACTTTGTCTCTTTATTTCGTTAGCTAACTTTTCCACAAACACGTAATTATTTTTATTTTTAATGAAGTATGCTTCTTTTATATTCATTTTTTCACAAAAATCACTCAGTTCTCTCACAAATTCGGCTCGCGTAATTTATGATTGAGACACTTGTTTTATAAATATCGTCTTCTTCTCAGCAATATAAAATAGCGTGAGACTTTCTAACGTTATTAAACTATTACTCCTAAGCCTTTTTAAGCAGCTGTCATCTACAAATCTTAACTTTACCGTGTCTTTCGGCTTGATATGGGTTTCTACAACTTTTGATTGATCAGGCCAATCGTTGGTGGGTTGCATATCATCCGAAGGAACAGTATCTAACTATCTTCTTTGAGCTCTCGTCATTACATGTAAACACTCGTTCATCTCTTTCAATTCCTTCGAAGTTACTTTTATTCTTGACAATGCGTCTGCAGACGCATTCTCCTTTCCTTTCACATATACTATCACATAATCATACTCTTCTAGAACTAACCTAAACTTAAACAATCTGCTAGAAGGGTCTTTTAAATTGAATAAATACACTAGCGGTTTGTGGTCGGTAATTATTTTAAATGTACGACCATATAAGTAAGGTCTAAAATACTTCATAAGTATTTTCTTACACAACTTATATTATATTGTCGCCATGTAAGGATCGGGTAAATGATATACCGGAGGCTGATTGAATACTCAATTTATTATACTTAGCTTATTACTAATTTATATACTACTCACAGCAGGATGTAGAACGAAAAGTGAAAATGTGTAAGTCACGCTATAGAAGTTGCGAGAAGAAAGTCGCGGCGACAAATTGTGCACGACAGTGCACGCGTGGGACGTCATAGAGTTGTTGGGAGTAATACTAGATGGCGGTACCACCCACGATAAGCAGTTATGTAATGATTACCTTGAAAAACGTCCCTTTAATGTTATTCATTGAACCTAGATGTTTATTTTTACGTTTAAAAGTAACATTCTCGTACCTTAAAAAGCTTTAGAACAAACTTTATCTAAGGTTCTCTTTGTTGTTTATTAGTATTTGTTTTGATATTATTATTTCACGTTAAATATGACCTATTACCAAAGGATTGAAGGGTCTTTGGGTATGAAACTTTAAACAGGTATATGAAGAAATCAAAATCAAACATAGATTACAATAAACTATTTTAATATCTAGAAAAAGGCAAGTGTACAAACAAGTCTTAATTACAATAAATTAGTACACAATCACAGTCGGTATTTAACTACTACACGTCAATATATCTATTATTATTTCACAGAACAAGCTGCATCGTTTACATTGGAAATCTGCCATTTGCATTAAACTTGTATTTGATGGCAAAATCAAGTATAGATCTATTTGTAATTGAAAATAAGTAATTACGATATTGCTTACAATTAATAGAACACAATTTTACTTCAAATATATATTTACTGAGTGTTTGAGTTATTAAACCTCATGCTACTCCCATACCTCCGTGTTGCCACGAAGTTTTGTCTATGGTCGCAATAAATGCAGGTGTGGTTTTTTAGCGTAGTCATTTCGAGAAAAAAAAAACAACTACACCGTACTACCGAAATGCGGGTACCGTACTACCGAAATACATGAATGCGTTACGAATTTTGACTAAGTGATGATAAACGCATCATGATAACTGGGCACTCGGTTTTTAGACAAATCAAAGGAAATTACGAATGCTAATTTCTAGTTATTATTGGAACTAAAAAGGCGTTTGTACGTTTTTCTGTGCCTTTATAGGAATTAATACTGTAATTCGTTTTGAACGCGATTAGAAGCCGAAGCTTCGTCACGTAAGTATGGGAGTAGCATTACAGTTATTCAGTTAATATTTATGATTTGAACTTTTCCTTTGATTACTTCGTGATTATACAATAATGACATACGGAATATTGTTTCGGAATCGTAAAATAAATAATACAATATATGGAAGACTGAACACTGTTTAACATTTCTCGCTCCGTAAACTTTTACACAAGTAATATCGGGTAAATAAACTAGATACTAACAAAATCGTATGATTCTGTAAATTATTAAGTACTAATTGGTTGAGTGCACTAAGCGCTCACCTTAGTAGTCCGGTGAAGCTGTAAAGGCCTCGTAAGGGCAATAGCGTAATCAGTTCGAAAAAAAAAGAAAAAAATTAAGTAGTAAACGAAGTGTAATTTAACGTTGCAAGCAGTTTGTCATTTAAAGCTGAAGTGTACAATAACAACGACATGCTAAAAGATATATGTAATAACAATCATTTTTTTTCTCAGTCATTGTACTATTTCATGAGATTCGCACAATATCAGTAAGCTTATACACTACAGAGTATACAATATACTGTAAATAGGACCAACATACAAACAAACAGAACGGTCAATCCATAAATGCAATCCTGAAATTATTTACTGATGATATGACAACGTTTGGGGATCTCCCCTTATAGTTTTTGTCGATAAACACATTTTACAAAAAAAATACAATAGCAATGTTTTTATCAAATTATTATAGCATGTAAATGATCGCTTTCAACAAAAAATAGTAGTTTCTTTAAAGAAAGAAAGAACTGCAATTTTTTTTGTAGTTTAAAAAAAAATACAATAGCCTCAGAGACTGAGCCGATAAAAATATCCTATTTAAAATATCACAATAGGGGCGTTATAGGTGAACACAATAGTCGACGAATGACCGATGCGTTCTGCGGCATTCTATTTCAATAATAGTATCACACGTTACGTTACGTTACGTTGTAACAGTGTATATGTATATAGGGGGGTGGAGGGGGCATCGTAACGTCACGCGTTCGTAACAGTTGCATGTGCGGGCGCCTGCTGGTGCAATAGCTCCCAGTAGAGTCCCCGCCGCTGCACGAGCTGGTCGTGTGTCCCACTCTCCGCTACCACTCCTACGATTTACCACATGATTATCTTTACATATTAAAAAAAAATGTGAATCCTCGCATGTGAAACATCCTAATTATTTTGTACAGGTAATATTCAAAAACAGACAATTTACAACAAGGAATAAATGTAGCATAAACAAAAATAAAGCATTAACGGTGTTCTTACAAAAAAGTTAGATACGTATTGAATACTTGCTTTAAAAAGGTTTCATATTAAATGCACCGCGCTCGCCCGAGGCAAATTCAGGTTATACTTTTTTTGCAAGTCTAACCTAACCTAACCACAGCGAGACAAAAGAGCAAGATGAAGAACATCCAACTAGCGCGGTGCATTTAACACGAAACATTTTAAAGCAAGTATTCAATACGTATCTAACTTTTTTGTAATAATACCGTAAGATATTTTTTTCAAGCTGGAAATAAATATGACAGATTCAAAAACAAATTCTCCAGATTTTTTTGAGAAAAAGATGACTTCTTACTCCATAAGTTATTAAAAATAAAATTAAATATAATATCGCTTGCCGTCGGTGCCTGTCTGATCCACCACTATACATGTTTCACATCAAAAATATATCTAATACGTTTAAACGAGCAATTCTTGTATATTGTTATACATTCATGATCTCGGAAACGGCGCCAGCGATTTCCGTGAAACTTAGTATGTAGGTGGTTTTGGGAACAAAAAATCGATTTAGTTAAATGTAATTCATACAAATCTCTTTTTATCTGAGATTTCCGGCAATGAAAAAATTTAGCTAGAATATAAAGGTAAATTTCGCCGCCGCTGTGAGTGAGTGAGTGACAGCAGAAGAGATATATATATATAAGTCGGAGGAAGCTATAAGTCGAGTCGATTATTGTTTACATACAAGATATTGTCTGCATTCTAAATTCTTAATTTAATTTTATTTAATTTATTACGTTTCACTATAATTATAAAACCCTAATATTAAATAATTGTTAAGAATACTATATTTCACGAAACAACCAATCAGAATAGAGCACATGCCTCGTGCGGGGCCGAAGAGATCTTTACTGTAAGAGGCGGACAGTTTTATTACTTTCAAAATACCTAATTTTTATTGTATCTTACATGTTACATTTTTCTATAGTTTAAAACCTTAATAATGTGTTAACAACACATAATATTGTAATGTACGTAACGACCAATCAGAGCAGAGGCAGCGCCTCGAGCGGGGTGGAGGCGCCATCTTTACCTTAGAAGGACGGACAGTGTTGGTGACACATTCGTTTGATAGATAGCAACGGGTCGAGGTGGATCGTTGTTGAGATTGAGAGATTATATTCGGTGGTTAAAGTAAGATCGGTGCCCCGAACTCGCTGCTCGGTCGTAGTTGTTAATCTTTCCAACGGTATTATTGTCATCCAATGAAATGTTGTGAAATATAAATAAAAACAATGTGAAACCATGATAATTGTGTTTTGTGCTCGCATTTTACCCGAATGACGCCCACTAATGACGATTTCAACGAGTAAAAAAATGCTAATTTTGTGAAGCAATAAACTGTTTTGAGTTTATTTTAATTTAAAAATATTTTTTAAAGAACCGAACTAGACTCTGTTCTCCAGATACTATTAATACTGTGTTAAGTTCAACAAGAAATAATTTATACCTGACATATGTATTTGGTAGAGGAAAATTATGATTTCGTAATAAAAATATAGATGGCGCTAGTAGTATTGGGGACTAGAAGAGTAATGACATACCTTTGTTGAGTACGCAGATGGTGTGTGCGTGTCGTACTGTCGCGAGTCGATGTGCTATAATGATCGTAGTACGGTCTTTAGACGCTTCCTCCAACGCGACTTGGACACTCTAAATCAATACACAATAAACACTTATGTATTTGGTAGTGGTAGGTTTTTTCTTGCATGGTGTGGGATATCATGTAACATTGGTTAATGCGTTATAGAAACTGGATCGATTCACGTGAAACGGACAACGAAACAAAGTTGAGGTTCTCAGATTCGTTTGTATTGAGCCTAACTGGGCTTGTAGGTATGAATGTGAATACACAATTTCTTTTTTATATCAAGTTTTTATCAAGTTACTAGCAGTGCCCGCGAACTCCGTTCCGCCTTAAGTATATCAAAATACGCGTTTTTTTTGCATAACATCCTTCTCCGGACAATAACAAACACATCAAGCTCGAGATTTGCGGTTAACAATATATTCAGCGACTCATTTTTATAGTATAAGAAAGAATATGGATCTTTTAAAAACACAGTCATTTCGAAAATTGAATTTTGTAGAATTGAACATATTTACAATAAAATATTATACGCAGCGATTTATATAGAGAATTAATTGTTATTTTTGATAATAAATCGAGATTTAGTAAAAAAAAAATTTCAAAACTAAATTGTTGGTTCTTTTCTTTTATATCAAATCGTAACCAAGTATTTTCGTTATCTGCTTCATGTGAAATCAGCGTCGATTGTTAACCATCGACGTTCGCGCAGCGATTTGTAGCGGTCTCTCGAACCAATAAACAGATATACATATATTTTTATACCATTTACTTTATAATAAAGAACTACTAATAATATTTCCTGTTATTTGAGTTTTGAATTAGCTGATAGATGGCCCTACAAATAATAAAGATCCGGTTTAATGTGTTAGTTATATACATACGAAACTAGATGGCAGCACGGTCTCGCGCCCATTTATATACAATCAATTTTATTATATAAATTTATTAATATTCAATTTCATTTTTTTATAAATTTTTTTCAATCATTTTTAATTGAGTTGTTTATAAACTAGTTATTGACGAAATTAAAAATATTTAAAAACCGGATGGTACAGAAATGTGACGCCATATTGCCGTAATAGACTTCCGTTACATTGTCGTCTAGTAACCTCCTAGTCGCACCTATAGAACTTTTACTTCAATAACACTTCTTATTATGTGTATAGATGCATACATGTTTCTTTAGATTTGTCACATAAAAAAATCCCAGTGGTTCAGTAGCCAAACACCTCTTCATATATTTTTAAACATAGTCTGGTGAAGCTGTTAAGACCTTGTCAGATCAATAGCATAGTCAGTTCGAAAAAAAAAAACAATAACACTTGAAACATATGTATGTGTGTTTGTGTTTAGCTGTGGGATGTATGTACCTTCTCGCTGGCGGCGTCGAGTGCGGACGTAGCTTCGTCTAGGAGCAGCACTCGCGGGTTCCGTACGAGCGCTCTCGCTATCGCCACGCGTTGCTTCTGTCCGCCCGACAGCGACGCACCGCTCTGACCTATCCTCGTCTCGTACCCCTGCACACAACACATACATACATGACTCATGCCAGCAAAAAAATTGAGCCGTCACAGGACGCCTGGCGGATGTGAAATATCGAAATTGTTTTGCATAGAACAGATTACGACAGAAATCAGCTATGGTATAATGAAAAGATAATGCATTACAAATTTGTCCCATATAATAATGACTAGTTATTTATTTAATTTCATAGATATTTATTTTTATTAAATACAAAAATTCAACTAAGCGCAGGCGCGGTGTAATTGGCAGCATTTATCAAAGTGCACTATGTCATCTTCGCGAGCTGCGTATTATTAGTAGAATCAGTGGCCGACAAAACAATTTGAATTTTATGTTTATACAGATATGGTTGAATATGTTTTTGAGTATCAGTTGGAAAAAAATTGCCCGGTGAAGCTGTAAAGCCCCTGCAAGGCAAATTGCGTAATCAGGTCGAAAAAAAAATGTTTTTGAGTATTTCGTTAATAGTGTACAGATCGTGTTTTGCGTCGCCACGACAACAATCAGGTTCACCCGTGTTTATAGATGTTTTACATCAAAGAAACTAAAGCAGTTCTCTGTGGTGTGTTGTGGTGAATGTGTTGTGTTGTATTGTGCTGTGTTGTGGTGTGGTGTGATTGCACA
>JACEII010000102.1:341094-355483 GCA_014332785.1 Antheraea mylitta | reverse complement strand
TTTTTTTTTGTCATTGTATGACATTGCACTTGTCAGTTGCACATTAAATACCTCGCGTAACGAACTGTGTGTTTAATTTATCTCCAAATTATTACCGGGGCAGGATTAGGATTATGTGTGGGGGACACATAATATTTCGAACAATTCGTGAATTAATGAAATATCTCATTAATTGTTTCTATTTAAATTCCTTTAAATCGTGTTTCGATATATCCTCCTTACGAATAATATACTTTTTGTTTGCAAATCTATTACCCAGAGAATACAATTACTCATTTTCAATTTATGTTCAATAATAAGTGTTCTATCCATGTAATTATATTTTATGGTTTGAATAAAATGTATATAAACTGTTACATTCATATTATTATAGTGAACATAAAAAATTCTGAATTGAAAATACTCGAAAATTCACAAAAAATTTAATAATTCACGAATAATTCGAATTGTGCATAAAAAAAAATTCGAATAACTCGATTCGACATGACTTTAGAGAATATTAAAAAAAATCAAAACGGCATTTTTTTTTATTCAAACAATATGATAAATAAAGTTCATTTTAGTGAAAGCGATTGTTTTAGTAAAAGTTCAATTTTATAGTTACAACGTAAAGAACGGTGACTGTAGAGATGTATAACTATCAGCTTGTGACAATCATGAATGTATACTATATAATGTATATATATAATGTATAATGTACTATATATAACTATATAACATAATGTGACCCACATTATACAGTGGCCCTTAATTAAAGTATAAAATACCTTGATCAGAGTATAAAGTATCTTGATTAGAGTATAAAGTAGCTTGATTAGAGTATAAATTATCTTGATCAGAGTATAAAGTACCTTGATTAGAGTGTAAAGTATCTTGATTAGAGTGTAAAGTACTTTGATTAGAGTATAAAGTACCTTGATTCGAGTAAAAAGTATCTTGATTAGTGTATAGAGTATCTTGATCAAAGTATAAATCACCTTGATTAGAGTGTAAAGTATCTCGATTAGAGTGTAAAGTACTTTGATTAGAGTATAAAGTGCCTTGATTAGTGTAAAGTATCTCGATTAGAGGGTAAAATACTTTTATTAGAGTATAAAGTGCCTTGATTAGACTATAAAGTATCTTGATCAGAGTATAAAGTACCTAGATTAGCGTGTAAATATCTTGATTAAAGCGTAAAATACTTTGATTAGAGTATAAAGTGCCTTGATTAGAGTATAAAGTATCTTGATTAGTGTACAAAGTACCTTGATTATCGTATAAAGTATGATGTGTAATGTGTGTTGTAAATCACTAACCGGGTAGTTGATGAGGTCAGGCACAACGGAGCTGAGAATATGCACTGAGGAGGCGGAACCAACACGGCGACTGTCGCGCAACGCTCGTTCCCGGGACATCGACTCTATATATATAAGCATACAAAATTATTGTATTATAAATAATTAGAAAATACCAACATTATATACATTTTTTTTTCTTCATATTCTTCTGTTCTGCAGACTCATGGTCCGCACCTTGTTTTTGCTTTCGTTTTCTTTTTATTGTCTGCATGAAAAATCGTATCTGTGAGCAACTATTGGATGTTCTTTTTATTTATTGAGTATTATTTTAACTTAACTATTTTTATTTTTTAAATTTGAATTAACTATTTTAGAGTGGATTTTTTAATGATGATTTTTTTTTATGGCGGTTTTATTATGATCCTTTATGGTCATCCAATATATATTTAAACAGTAGTAAATACGCACCGCTTCTTGAGACAGAACTTCTGGAGACAGAGCGACGCATAGAACTCCTATGGAGGATGGCTGGCTCCACGTCCTCAACTTCATCATCCTCGTCTTCAGCAGTCGCGGAGCTGAGAGCGGACGCGATGCTCCTGTAAAACATTATACATTAACTGATTTGGTTATCTAGCTTTTATCTATATTAGATTATGCTGCATGGTGTCGGCAGAGTAGAATAGCACCACCCCATATATTCCCGTGGGTATCGTAAAAGGCGATTAAGGGAGTGTGAGATAGTACTGACTCTTGTATTTCTCACCGGGATACTGTACCATCTGTCCGAGTCCTTCTTTAGTCGTAACGGTCCCCGGTCCACCGGGTCCAAAAGAACAAGGACGAGTATGTGCACTTGTGTTGTGCGTGTACACTTGTGCACCTTAATATATCCTGCGAATCTGACCTCTTCTACTAATGTACTCCGAGTTTACAAGTTTAAGAGTCAAAGTGGTCGTCATGGCGGAAACCGGCCGGACCAATCATCATCATCATATTAGAGTGGCCCAAAAACTTTTTTTTTTTTCTAATATTTTACGAAAATATGTTAGTTTCTCTTATCAAGTTTTAAGAGCGCGCTCCAAAACGAATCTTAAAAAATTAAGAGGTCACTTAAAGTGTTTTAAAATTTCTAAAATAGTTGAAAATCGATTTTTTCGATATTTCACTTGCCTAAGTTTTTAAGTAGAGTTCTTCGAGTAGTTCCTTAGTTTTTTTTTAGCGACTTCTGGACATGAAAATAGACGTTTTTTTTTTTAATTGGCATATTTAGGAATATATATATAAGGCTACAGAGTTGCAAATAAAAATCGACATGATTTTCACTGTTTATTGCTACAGCTAATAATGTAACGGAATGTTCCTACACAAAACGAAGTATTGAAGATATAATTGGGAGTTTTTGACTGGATTTTGGAGTGTTATATAGTAAAAAATTGGACCCAGTAGGTGGCGCTGGGGTTGAATTTTAGATTATTATTTTATATTTTCAAGGCAGGACAACGTTCGCCCGGCCCGCTAGTTAATTATAAATTTGACAATGTAACAACGTTTGAAATGAGTATAGTATTACGTACTTGGTGGTGAGGTCTTCGTTGACGAGTTTCCAGTAATGGCCTTTCTTCTCGAGCAACTCCGCGTGCGAGCCTTGTTCTACCACCGAACCTTGCTCCATGTACACTATGCGGTCCGCGTTCACTATTGTACTCAACCTGTGTGTCACAATTAGTATTTCTCTTATACATATACTATCATCTTCCCGCAACTTCGTTCGCATGGAAAGTTACTTTGGTCTAAGACTAAAGCGCGGCGGAATCTCTCGAAAGCAAATAAAAACCCCCGATTTTGAAACATTCGTCATCGATGCTCCGCTCCTGTTGGTATTAGCGTGATGATATGTAGCCTATAGCCTTCCTCGATAAATGAGCTATAAAACACTGAAATAATTTTTCAAATTAGAAGAAGAATTCCTGCGATTAGCGTGTTCAACCAAACAAAGACACACTACAGATTTATAATAGTGGCATAGATAACTACTCTTCTCTCGTACTTAACTCCAGTCGTCATTCGAATTACAATAACTTTTGATAGAGTGGACCGATTCTAACGAAACAATCACTAAGATATGCATTATGATATTCTTGGTGACATTTTATTATGTACCCAGTACTTTAACAGTCATGCGTGTTAATACTAACAGACAGACAGACATAAATTTCTCAAAATGATTGAATTGGGGTCTATTACTTATTCCTAGACATCTACCACAATTTTTTTCCTCCTAAATCGAATAAGTACAGACACATTGGATTTACATTTTTATTATAAACACAGATCAACTTATTACTACTTACATATTACTATCCGTGTCACTAAATACTAACGTTATATGCCAATTCTTTGACTTGAGTGAAAAATAGTAAAATCTATGCATCAAGTGTAATTTGTAAACTGGTAGTCCCATGTTTCAGACTTAGCAAAACCAGTAATAGTTTTTTAGGTAATAGTGTTAGGTTTTACAATAAAGTCCCAAAACATGTTACCGATTTGCCGGACTGTAAATTTAAGCGCCATGTCAAGCGGGTTTTAGTGTCAAAAGGATAATATAGAGTGAATCAGTATGTGAACGATGGTGATGTTTGGAATTGACTCCTCTCTGTGCATTCACTATTGTATGATATATTCGAAATATATGTAAAAAAAATGTACTCAATCGAGTTTCTTGCCGGTTCTTCTCGATGACTGGGTTGTTTTCTGAACCGGTGGTAGTTTTTGACGTTCATAAGTGCCTTATTAGAGCCTGAATTGAATAAAGTATTTCTGATTTTGATTTTGAATTTGCTTATTTATTTATTTTGGAGTCGTCAACATGACAATACATTAGTCAATATATAAAAAGTTAGACTATTGTGATACATTATAAATGTAGTCATATTTACAGATAACCACGGCATGCTCCAACAATAAATGAAATATTAAAAAATTAAGTATCGAACTATTTTACATATTTGAAAATTTTGCATAAAAATACAAAAAACAAGAAAATTGAAACAGAAAAAGAGAAATAAAACATTAAAACTTATTGATACTCTAAACTTATATTTTAAACTATTATGGATATAAAAAAGTAATAGAAAGTGACAAAAAAGAAATACGTAACCGATTAACATTATATTTTGTGAATAGACTGATAAGCCTCCATCGCTGTTTTGAAATGATTTCGTTTAGATAAATAAAATAAATAATGTAAATAAAATATATATATAAATAAATATACATTTAAATCAAAGATAAACCGACAAAACGGCAGGTTATGATGCAGCATCCCATCTCTTTTTTTTCCCTAGAAAGCGAACAAAGTCTGTCTCGCTCTACGGGTCCCAATAAGGAGCCACCAATTTAATTTGGCCCAGTAACGAATATGAATTTACGAGATAATGGTATGTAGATTTTGATCAGTATACAATGTGTGAAACAAACCTGTGAGAAACGACTAATGTGGTCCTCCCTTTACTGGCGGCATCCAGAGCAGCTTGAACCTGTAAAAGTCATAGACATATCACTTGCCTATAATCAGATCCCTAGAGTAACTTCCAATCTCATATTATAGCCCTTTTGCCCAATAGTAAGTTTTTTTAAAAATTTTATTTTTGGCAATTTATCTTTCAGATTATTACTGCCATTATCGCGTAGTCATAATATCGCAAACGTCGTGCAATCACTACAATATAGCGTCGTGTGCATCAATATTCTAACAAGATGGTGGATCCCTTGTTAGAAACTTCCAGGGAGTTTTTGCGGCATTTCAGAATTTCATGCTCCGTGGTATTATTTTCTATTCACTTCACTTATGCACAATAAACTAACTAGATTACGTAAAACTCCACCAAATTTACAAAATATAGAGTCCAATAACACAAGATTATGAATAAAGGATAAAATCCACTACATGACAGACTAAAATCCCGCCAAAAACTCCCTCCTATGTTAATTTCTCATCTAGCCATAAATAAATTCCGAGTATTAAGTTTCTTACTGTCCTTTGAGTAACCTTCGAGTTTTCCTATAAGAGTGAAGGCGCCATCTGTTATCGGTGTTCTCAACTATCATAATTTTCTACATTTTATTAACACTTTGTCTTTTAGTATTTGGTCACGATCTCAATTCATGTTAATTTAGGATTTAGTCGTATGCACGCTAAACTGGAAACACTAACTCTGTGGTGCAACAAGTTGGACCAAGTCTATGGGAATTTGGTGACAGATTTTTATCTTCATAGTGATTAGTTGGCCAGTTGTGTCAAAGAAAAAGCCTCAATATCAGGCTATAGGTGTAATGGTGTGGTGGAATGTACCGGTACCAGTCAGTCAGTAGCAGTGTCCAATTAATAGGTTAATCTACAGAGACTGACTCTTAAATGTAATGTTGGAATAATTTTATGGGTGTTTGGGGAAAGATTTTCAAGTTGAATGTGGTAGTTAGAGAAAACTGAGCCATCACGGGACGTGGCAGATGTGAAACATCGAAATTGTTTTGTATAAGTAATATGCATAAAAGAACAGATTACGACATGAATCAGCTATGCCATATTGAAAAGATAAAGCATTACAAATTGTTCCATAAAATAATGACTATTTATTTTATTGCATAAATACTCATTTTTATTAAATACAAAATACAAGAATTCTAGGCGCAGGCGTGGTGTGTTTGGTGGCATTTAACAAAGGGCGCTAGGTCGTCGGCGCAAGCCGCATAACACGAATGCCGACAAAATAATTTGAATGTTATGTTTACAGGTTTATGTGTACAGATGAGGTTGCAAATGTTTTTGAGTGTTTCGTTAATCGTGTAAAGTTTAGGTTTAGCGTCGCCACGTCGCACCAAGCCAACAACAGCCAACAATCAGGTTTACCCGCGCCTATAATTGTTTCACATCAAAGGCTTAAAGAAATCTGTATCATCATAGTACAGGTATATTATTGTGGTGGGGTATATCAGTACCTGTCGCTCGGCAGCAGGGTCCAACGCTGCGGTGGGTTCGTCCAGCAGAAGTAGTGCTGGTTTCCGCAACAACGCTCGTGCTAATGCTACTCGTTGCCGCTGTCCCCCTGACAGTGTGGCGCCTCTCTCACCCAACTCCGTCTCATAACCCTACACCCATGTATATATGGTAAGGTAAAGATGGTATAGCTACGCTGATGCTTATAACTGGTTTCAGCATTAATGGATCGGCGACAGAGGCGCACCTCCCCTTCTCTTCTCTTTCCTTCACCCTCCCTCTTATACACAAACTGGCAATGTATTTGCGACTCCCCTAGTGTTACTAGTATCTATGGACGGTGGTGATCACTTAACATCAGATGACACACATATTTGTTTGTCTCCTTTGATATAACATATGTATATACATATATATGAGCCGTTACGTTTAAAAATAAGCTAAATACAATTTAACCCCTTCTAATATTTTACGTTACTTTTCAATATCTTCAAATGACCATATATTATAAAACAAAATTCTCTGCCTGTCTATTCTATATACTACATACTATATACTCTATGTCTGTCTGTCTATTCGCCATAAACTCAAAAACATAGTATGCATTTCCTAAGGTTTTCACCAGTAGATAAAGTTATTCATAAGCTTTAGGTATACAATTTTTCAATTTTTTTTTTAATTATCAAAGCAGAACGACGTTGCCAGATCTGTTAGTCTATAGATATAATAACAATGTAATTCTAACGTGTCTGTACTTTTAATATCTTTGTTTTTGTACATTCAGTAAAAAAAAAAAAAATGTTGCAATGTCTACGAACAAACAATAAAATAAATTTAGCCATTTTTAGAAATGGCTGTCTCTCTGTTTAAACACGCATTATTACTAAAGTACTGCGTTCACGATAAAACTTGACCAAAAAAATCATAAAGCATATGCTCGAGTTACATTTAGTCCTTGTTTTATTAAAATTGGTTCACTCTATCAAAAGTTATTGCAACTATAATGACGACGTGACCTAAGTATTAGAGAAAAGCAGATAAATAAATGGATTTAATACATTCAGATGACTTTATTAATCGCTATTTCGTCCATCAGTTTCCACGCGGACAAAGTCGCGGGTACCGCTAGTAGGTCATAAAGATGTAATACTTACATTTACAAGCCTGGTTATGAAGTGATGTGCATTCGCTGTCCTCGCAGCAGCCACTACTTCCTCCTCGGAGACGTTATCCATGCCAAAGGTTATGTTCTCTCGAATAGTGCCACTGAAGAGTACAGGCTCTTGACCAACCACTCCTACAGAACACATAACGGTATCGTGTTGGTTTTACTCTACAGTCAATTGCGATTATATTTAATAACGTTATAAAAAAAGGTGAATGAAGAAACTTATACTATACTTATATCTAACAATTATGGATGTTATTTTGGTGATATCATTTCTTATTAATTTCTGATATAGTCACAAACAAATTCTAAGTATAAACTTTCCTACTACCCTTTGAGTAACCTCGGAGTTTGCTTATTAGAGACCCGATTAGGCCTCCCACGGCAGCGGCTCAAGCCTAGGTTCGATCCCTCGGTAGGGAGCCCTTGAGTGCGTTGCTTGTGCGATACGGTGACACACAAATATACATCACCGCTACAACACCACACGATCACCCCCACACACGTGCACGCCTACACGCTTACACATGAAAGTGGAAGGGTTTACTTTTTTCCCTTATCGAACTGAAAAACTCTCAATTTTCCGATAATAAATATATGGAGGAGTTGTTGAGGCGTGTATGCTTGGTACACATATACGTTTCAACAACTCATACATATATGAATAGTTAGCTAGGTTAGCTAAGATAGGTCGCGATTTTGTATGCAACAGGCAACAGCCAAGCCGAGGTGTGCCGTGCATTCTTGTGCTGGTTGCCAAAATAAAATCTGCTGAGTGCCTTAGGCGCTCGCCTTAGTAGTCTGGTGAAGCTGTTAAGACGTTGCTGGGTCAATAGCGTAGGTATTTCGAAAAAAAAAAAAAATGCTTATTAGAGTGGAAACGCCATCTATAATAGGTGTACTGAATTATCACATGCTCGTACATTTTTTTAATACTTGTTTTAGCATTTGGTCACTATTTTACCTGATGTTAATTTAGGATTTACTCTAGTTCTAAGATCTTGTTGGAATACTGAAATAATCGTAAGAAATATGTAGATTGGTTGCCAAAAATAAAAGTAAAAAAATTGAGTAGTCAAGGGACGCCTGGAAGGTGTGAAACATCGAAATTGTTTTGTATAAGTTATATGCATAAAATAACAGATTACGACGGAAATCAACTATAGCATAATGAAAATATAAAGCATTATATATTTATTCCATAAAATAATGACTGTTTATTACTAATCTACAATGTAAAAATGAATCATGTGTTGCTAAGTTGCTAACCGTAAATCTCGAGAACAGCTGAACCAATTTCGCTAAATTGTTTTTTGTTGTGTTTGTTATTGTTAAGTGAAGGTTCTTATACAAAAAAAATCATATTTTAGTATACATAAGGTGGAACGAAGTTCGAGAGCACTGCAAGTATCACATAAATATTCATTTTTATTAAATAGAAAATACAAAAATTCAACTAGGGGCAGGCGCGGTGTGTTTGGCGATATTTATCAAAGGGCGCTAGGTCGTCGGTGCGTGCCGTGTAACACTAATAGAACGTGTAGTTGACAAAACAGTTTGAATGTTATGTTTATACAGAAAGAGTTCCAAATATTTTTGAGTATCGTTAATTCTGTAGTGTAGTGGTAGAGCCAAGCTGAAACTATTATTGTTTTCAGTACGAATGGGTCGGCTCGTCCGGGGAAGCACCACCCTCTCACAGAAAACCAACGTGAAGTAACAGTGCTTGCATTGTTGCGTTTCGTTCGGTCAGTGAGAGAGCCAGAGACCTACGTACCCTTCCCCTTCCTGGCCCCCCAGCGCTCCTCCCAAACACAGGCTGGCAACGCACTTGTGACTCCCCTGGTTGTTGCAAGTGTCTATGGACGGTGGTGATCACCTAACATCAGGTCACCCATCTGTTCGTTTGCGTCCTATGATATAAAAAAAAATAGAGCAAAATTCGAGTTTTATATCGCCACGTTGCTAAACCATCAATCAGGTTTAATAGATGTTTCACATCAAAAAATCGAAGCGGTGGAAAACAATGTTTTAATCATTTACATATCCATAAGATAACAGCGTTCCACTATAGAAATATAAACCAATTTACTAAACTAGTTAATTAAAATTAGAGATTAAATGTAGTACCATATTGAGTTAATCAAGATTGTAACGAAAATTAAATTATATAATCACCGATATCCGGTGCTTCAAATAAGAACTATCGTATAAGTCTACGAGCACTTTCATTATTTTTTTGGGACTGTTGCGAAGCCTTTCTAGTTACTGCAAAAGAAAACAATAGTTTGGGAAGTCTATGGTAGTTTTACGTACCGATGCTACGACGGTAGTGATGCAGATGGAGTGTGGATAGTTGGTGTCCATCGAGGGTGATGTTGCCGGAGTCGGGTTCGTAAGCGCGCTGTACGAGCTGCAGTAGCGTGGACTTGCCACAACCAGACGCACCCACTAGTGCTACTGTCTCCCCGGCGCGTACCCGTAATGATAACCCACGTACCACCTGACATATACACAAAGTCTGTCATTTGAGAGTTTTTGGGTCTCGGAATGTCTGTTATATAGTGATAGATAGATAGGAATATGATGTAGTTACTTTGGGCTAACGCTAGCACGCAGCGGAAGCTCTCAAGTGGAAAAAACCCCCGACTTTGAAACATTTCTCATTGGTGCTCCGTTTCTATTGGTTAAAGCGTGATGATATATAGCTTATAACCTTCCTCGATAAATGATAAATGAGCTATACTGAAATTAAATTTAATTTAAACCGGACCAGTAGTTCCTGCGATTACCTCCTACAACGTCACAAACTCACAAACTTGACCTCTTTATAATATTAGTATAGACTAGGGGTCACTTCATTCGTTCGTGTGATATAGTTATTTTCGACTAACGCCAACATGTAGCGGAAGTTCTCAAAAGGAAAAAAAAAATGAGCCATCACGGCACGCCTGGCATAGTCGTTTGCATATAGCATCGTGTCGCCACGTCTCACACACTCAGCACGCCAACCACCAGGTTTACCCACGCCTACAGAAGTTTCACATTGAAAAACCTCGATTCTGATACATTCTTCATTGTTATTTCGCTCCTATTTGTTTTAGCCTATATCATTCCTTGGTAAATGAGCTATCTCATCATTTTCAAATCAGAACAGTAGTTCCTGAGATTAGCACATTCAACCAAACAAATAAACAAACTTTTCAGCTTTATAATTTAGTATAAATTCATAATTTTGTATTATTTGGTTGTATATTGGTATTTTACGTAATATAGTTTGGCTGTTGTGCACAAGTAAAGTGGATCGGAAATAATCTCACGAAGCATGGATTCTGACTTGTCACAAAAACTCCCTGGAAAGTTCTAACAAGCGGGCCACCATCTTGTTACAACATTGAAATGAACAAAACTATCTTGTAATGTCATTACTTACTCGACAATTATGGCAGTAATAATCTACTAGGAAATCTATCTATTTATTTCATATAGGTCCTTCACAGAGGACAAGACAAAAATAACTTTATATGCAATACGCCAATTATGAAATACATAATTATAACGATCTTTATTGTTTGAGAGTGAACAAATAGCTTTAATATAAAATAATATTATGAATCTAATTTTTTTTATATCATAGGAGGCAAATGATAGGTAAGTCAGCTGATGTTAAGTGATCACCACCGTTCAATAGCAACTTGTAATACCAGGGGAGTCGTAAGTGCGTTGCCAGTGTTGGGAGAGGGGGAAGGGATTGGGAGAAGGGTAGAGAGGGAGGTGTTGGGGAGGGGAGATACAACTATATCTGAGGGATGTGTGTGTGGGGTGTAGAGTTGAGTTTTATATATAAGAGTGTATGGTATGGGTATACTACAAATAGGACATAACATACGCGAACTGGTTGCTAAAAAAAAATAGACACCATGATCTATAAAAATTAGTTTCCTGAGGACTCACCTTGACGTCAGATCGTGAGGGATAATTGAAATAGATATTTTCGAAGGTAATTTCTCCTTTAAATGCTTCAGGCTTGATCCCTTTATCTTCAAGAGCATTGATTTGAGACTTGCGCTCGAGCAACTTGAACAAGGACTTGGCGGCGCCGCGAGCTGATGAGAATATCTCAAGATGCGGCTGACACATCGTTATGTTCTGAGCCGCCATGAAACTGCAGAACAGTACCTGAAATATTTCAACACAACACATTTCAACATGAACTAAATCTAATTTTAATCTATAGATATAAAAAAATTAGCCTTTACGGGACGCCTGGTGGATGAGAGATATCAGAATTGGTTTGTATAAGTTACATGCATAAAAGAACTGATTATGACAGGAAGGGGAGGGGTGCGTGTAGATAGGCTTCCGGCGCTATCACTGACCAAACGAAACGCTACAATGCGTGCATTGTTACTTCACTTTGATATTTCTGTGTCTCGGGTGGTAGTACCTCGGGACGAACCGACACATTCATGCCGAAACCAGTTATAGCTTCAGCGTGGCTGTACCACCTACAAAACCTTGCAAGGTCAATAGCGTAATCAGTAAAAAAAAAAACAAATATAATACTGAAGTTGAGTACTAACCGTGACCATAATCCCGGGGTGGTAGTGCTGCTCCTCCGGGGGTAAGTACATGTCCCGGACGCAGAGCGTTGCTCCGTAACCGAAGATGATGGAGTTCAAGGAGTAGGTGAGGAGCCAGCCGAGACCGGCACCGACACCGGCACACGCACCACGAACCTTCGCATGCTTCCGAGCTGATTGCAACGCTGATTGATACCTACAACCAATTATATCATCTATACATATATTAAGAATGTAAATCTAACGTGGCTGTACTTGTAAAAAGTTGTAGGTGTCTTAAGAAGTAATAAAATACAATTCAATCATTTTTAGAAATGTCTGTCTGTGTGTTTGTGTGAGCACGTATCACTGCTAAAGTACTAAGTTCACAGTAAAACCACACCAAGAAAAACAAAGCATATTTCCGAGAATAACTTAGTCTTTCTTTCTATTAAATCGGTCCACTCTATTAAAAGTTATTATAATTTTAATAACGACGCGGCGTAAGTACAAGATATAAGTAGACAAGTGGATTTAATACAATGAGATAACGCAGACGAAGTCGCGGGCACAGCTAGTAATAACTAAAAAGCTATAGATGCGTCATAAGTGCCCCGATTAGGCCTCCCACGGCAGCGGCTCAAGCCTGGGTTCGATCCCTCGGTAGGGAGCCCTTGAGTGCGTTGCTTGCACGATACGGTGACACACAAATATACATCACTGCTACAACACTACACGATCACCCCCACACACGTGCACGCCTACACGCTTACACATGAAAGTGGAAGGGTTTACTTTTCTCCCTCATCGAACTGAAAACTCTCAATTTTCCGATAATAAATATATGGAGGAGTTGTTGAGGCGTGTATGCTTGGTACACATATACGGTTCAACAACTCATACATATATGAATAGTTAGCTAGGTTAGCTAAGATAAGTCGCGATTTTGCATGCAACAGGCAACATCCAAGCCGAGGTGTGCCGTGCACCCTTGAGCTGGTTGTCAAAATAAAATCAGATGAGTGCCTTAAGCGCTCGCCTTAGTAGTCCGGTGAAGCTGTTAAGACCTTGCTGGGTCAATAGCGTAGACATTTCGAAAAAAAAAAAAAAAACGTCATAAGTGCTTCGACAGCGACACTCATTAAAACTTAGGTAACCAGATTATTTTTAACGACTGTTTCTTCAAGCCGCCCGTATCTAAGCAACATATAACTATCTCTTTTCACCACCGATATTGATGATATGCCATCCTACTTCCACATTTTATCTAAGACAGTGTGGCGTTACGATATTACGTTATGTATGTGTGCGTTATCGTATATCGTACCATTTGCTTTGTCAAAACATCATGTAAGTAACATAGTATAATAACATTGGCTACGAAAATCCAGTACGAATTCACGTTATCCTCATCAGCTTGTAACAGACTCACTGCAGGGCTATAGACCTCTTCCCGAAGGAATGTGTGTGCACAGTCACCACGATAACCTACGAAGTATTGGTGATTTCAAACTCTAAGTAATCCACAGGTCTATGTTGTCCCATATAGAATTGTCATCAATATCATCAGCCTGTAAGAGACACACTGCAAGGCCCTAGGCCTCTTCTCAAAGAAAAATATGGGCATAATGATGACGCCAGCCCACGACGTATTACCAATTTCAAACTCGGAGAAATCTCCAGTTCTTTGTTTTCCCGCATATAATGGTACTAATACAAAAACATTACTCAGGTTCAGATTTCTTTACAATGTTTTTCTTCATGCGCACCCAATAGTGTTACCAATTTAAATTTGTAATTGGACGTGAACTCTGAAAAATTCCATGATACATGCCGGAACTTGAATCCAGGAACATCGGACTGATATTCCAATGGTCAAACTACTAAACTTGATGTGACGTGATCTTTACTGAAAGACGTGATCTTTATTAAAATTATTCTATTAAAAGGTGTTTTGTACCGAACGCTATCAAGTAAAGTGCTTACACAGATCACATGGCAGCAGGAACATGGTTACATGACCAGCACTTTTATATACATATCAATCGGGTTATTACGTTAAGCTTTTCCATTAATTAATTTTATGTAATTTTTTCTGTTAATCAATTTTATTTTATAATTATTTTTTTTTATTCCTCCAATTACAGCTTCAGTAATTCACACTTAAGGAAACTAAATATAACAATAAAGAAGCACCTGAATAAACCTATTTGCGTAAATAGTTTTAGTTAATTATTTTTAAAAACCGGTGAGCCACAGAAATGTATAAATTCTGGAAAGAGAAGAATATAGGTGGCATCAAAACGTAATTGCTGATAACTAAAGAAATAAACGAGAGTAGAAAAAAGGTGCGGACCAAGGGTCTGCAGAAATAAAAAAA
>JACEII010000102.1:324850-336094 GCA_014332785.1 Antheraea mylitta | reverse complement strand
AATTAGTTACTTATTTGTCCGTAAAATTCCCGTTCAAATATTACTTGTAGTCCGGTGAAGCTATTAAGACCTTGCTAGATCAATAGCGTAGTCATTTCTAAGAAAAAAAAACCGTTCAAATAGGTCCAGCCGTTTCGGAGATTACCCGTAACAAATAAAAAAAAAACAGATATATCCACAGAATTAAAAAAAAATGTTGATATTTGTAGCATCACGGATATTTTTAATATAAAATACACTCACTTTACTTTTATTATAGGTAATATATCACAAATCAAAAATTGGGTACAAAACTAACGTAGAATAAAGTTTTTGAGGAGTTTTTGGCGGGATTTTAGTCTGTCATGTAGTGGATTTTATATTTTATTCATAATCTTGTCTTACTTATCTGTATATTGTGTTAAATTGGTACAGTTTTATGTAATATGGTTCGTTTATTGTGCATAAATGAAATGAAAGATAAATAATACCGCGAAGCATGAATTCTGTTGTCTTGAAAATTAAGAAGATAAAAATTTACGAAATATTACATAGAGGATTTGGCGCTTATAGCTTTACATTATCTTGGATATAGAAAAAAACTACCTATATTAACTACTTCAGAATTGGCAGTATGGATTAATTCCTTTGACTATCTTATTGGATGAATATTATTACTACTAAACTTTTTGAATAGCGACACAAAATAAACTTTAGAAATGTTTGCGATATAAACGTACCACGTATAATTAAAAATTGGAAACAAAAATAACGTAGAATTAACTGTTTTAATAGGAACACGAAATAAACCATGAAAATATTTGCGAGAGATTGTTATCGCGTTACCATGGCAACGCATATAGTACTGACATTAACACGCATCGAAAGCTTCCAAAATAGCCCGATTTTGAGACATTCTTCATTAGTGCTCAGCTCCTATTGGTTTAAACGTTATGATATGTAGCCTATAGCCATCCTCGATAAATGAACTATCTAACACTAAAAGAAACTTTCAAATCAGATCTGTAGTTCTTGAGATTATCGCGTTCAACCAAACAAACAAACAAACAAACTCTTTAGCTTTATATATTAGTATAGATATATATGAGTTGTTGAAACATATATCTGTACCAAGCATACATACCTCAACAACTCTTATATATATATCGTATTCGATAAGGGAAACAAACAAAACCCTTCCACTTTCATGTGTTAGCATGTATGCGTGCACGTGTGTAGGGGTGATATGTGTAATGTTGTCGCAGTGATGTAAGATTTTGTGTCACTGTATTAGCAGCGTACTCAAGGGCTCCACACCGAGGGAACGGACCTAGTACTATTACACTTATATCATAAACATTACCATATCTTCCTCCATACAACTTTAAAATTTTTGACGAATAAAAAGAGATGGCGCTGTATTCAACTATAGTATTTAGGAAGTTGCAAATTTCTATGGAAGTAGGTGATAAACGCGTAGTAAAAAATAAAAGTAACTTATTAAACTTAATATAAACTAGCGAACCCGGCGGATGTTAACATGCGGTGATAATAATAAAAAATGACTTTTTTTTTCTCGAACTGACTACGCTATTGACCTTCAAGGTCTTAACAGCTTCACCGGACTACAATAAAAAATGACATAATATATACCTAAACCTTTCTCATGAATTAATTTATTTACTAATGAAAATCGTATGAACATACCTTCAGTAGTGTTTGAGATTATCGCGGACAGACATACAGACAAACGTGACAGAAGACTTTGTTTTATAATATGTAGTGATGAAGCTACTCTGATATTTTTTTATATAAAGGCCAAGTGACTAAAAACAAAAAGTATATATGGGAATTTTTGGCGGGATTTTAGTCTGTCATGTAGTGGTTTTTATATTTTACTCATAATCTTGAGCTATTTGACTTTATATTGTATAAATTTGGTGGTGTTTTGTGTAATTTAGTTAGTTTATTGTGCATAAGTGAAGTGAATGGAAAATAATACCACGGAGCATGAAATTCTGAGATGCCACAAAAACTCCCTGGAAGGTTCTAACAAGGGATCCATCATCTTGTTACAATATTGATTCACACGATGCTTAATATTGAAATGATAGCACGACACTTGTAATATTATTGACTACGCGACAATGATAGTAATAATCTGAATGATTGATTGCCAAAAATAAAGTTTAAAAAAAGTAAACATCCGCGGGCACGTTAGTCTCTGTCAAATATAGAAAATCGATTTAGAAACAGATGAGTTGCCATTTAATACTATAAGATAAGAGTAGAGTCAGAAGTATAGGAAAGGATTTATACCTTGGCGACGAGTGCAGCAACCAGTATAGCGACGGGAACCACAGAGAGCCCGACCAGCGTCAGCTCCCACCCATACGAGAGCGACAGCCCACACCCAAACACGACAGTGCCTATGAGGTATGATGTCATCACGACATGCTCCCCAGTACCAGCTCGCAGCTTCTCCATATCCCTGTTATTATTATGGAAAACTTCAAACTCTACCATTCATATTTGATTGAAGAATGCGTTATTTTGCAGAAATCCACGTTAATCTACAACATATTAAAATTATAACAAAAAAATATTAAAGTAAACTTTTTGATTTAATTCCTTGCTAATTATTATTTGAATTGAATAGACATAAATATTTCTCGTTACGTGAAGAAACTATATACATTAAACAATATAAATCTCCTTGTCCAATTACATAACGTAATGAAAAAGAGCATAACAAATTTCGTCACAATCCCGTGATTTTTCAAATTGATAAATACTTCTCTGGAACCGAATTTCAAATGACAACTAAAACTTATTGAATATTAATGTGCTTACTCTGTAAGAACTGAAGAGAAGTTCATTGTAGTGTTTGTGTCGAAAAACGCAATCTCTTGACTGATTACTGAGCTCAGCAGCCGAATCCTTAACCTCGTCACCTGAAAAATACGACATCTATACTTTAGCACAGACATCTTTGTCACTAATCACTATTGAATTACAAATCACCAACAAAAGATGGCGTTGTACGGATAATTTTAGTTATAAGCAATTTTATACGCTAACAATTCAGCGTACTCGTTTCTGATTTAGGGCTCTTATACATTATGTTACAATTATACTATTTCTATTCAATACTATCTAATTATGAAACATCAATGATAAATGGCGTTGTACCTATTATGAAACCTGTATAATTCAAAGTAACTCTTATCTCTTATTTAGGACTTTTTTTTTCAAAATGACTACGCTATTGACCCAGCAAGGTCTTAACAGCTTCACCGGTACTATGATTTAGAACTCTTTATAAGATCTTCAATTGTAGCGAAATGGATCATTACCAATACCTTATTACGAAATACTAACAGTAGATGGCGTTACAAAAATATTTTATTTTCAGGGTGAGCGTTTTTGATAGCATATACAATAAATACTGACTTTGCCTCTAATTCAAAGTTTTAATAACAAAGTAAATACGAAACAGAGAAAAATTATGTATTTTTTAGCTTTAATAATAAGACTTCTTTTTTTATTTTATGAGGATTCATTTATCAAAACTTAACTCCTATGAAAGTTTTAATGGTATTAGG
This sequence comes from Antheraea mylitta, assembly GCA_014332785.1. Classification (NCBI taxonomy): domain Eukaryota; kingdom Metazoa; phylum Arthropoda; class Insecta; order Lepidoptera; family Saturniidae; genus Antheraea; species Antheraea mylitta. The sequence goes on along the minus strand of JACEII010000102.1, from coordinate 332,510 downwards.
TTACTTTTCATAAATTTGAAATGAAAGCACTCCGTGTGATATAACTAGCGTTGCCCAAAATCAGTGGTGGCCTTGTTCTTGCGATTTTGCAAGACCAAGACCGCTGAATTTAAGTGAGACCAACATTGATATACATAAACCCAAGATGCACACTTAACGCCTCACAGCCGGCATACAGAAATGAGTGCATAATATTGGATAATGCAGTAATTTGAAATAGTCTCGCGTCGCTTACGTCCTTGTATATACAACTTTAAATCATTCAGGTAAGATTGAATTTGCAAAATTATAAGTTAGTACATAACTATAACCACGTATATATATATTGGGTATTTTTTTTGCCGGCTTTGAGCGTTACTTTTATTCCAAACTGTGCGTCTTGGGTTTTTATATGTCAATGAAGACCAATACCAAGACTGACCTCTGTAAGACTTGCGCAAGACAAGACTGGGGCTGCAAGACTCTTGTAGTGAAGACTTAATTTAAACATTATTGAGTATTTGGTTTCAATACTGATAATTAATACACGTTCTCTAGTATCGTTATCTAAATCACGACTTTTTTATCTAACAACAAACAATTTTAACTCATAAAATACTACTAATACTATTTATTTAACAAAATTTCTAACTAACAAAGTAAATCCAGCTATTTTATCACGTGATATAGCGCTCAGATATGTCATCTCCATACATTTTTCCGTTTTCTATTTGCGTTAACGATTGTCAATAAGCAACTTGGTTAGGCCCCCAGTATAGTAACCGTTTATGGTACGCGATATTTTGATTGACAATCAGTCGTTTGGTGTCAAGCAAAGTTCAAGCTAATGGAATGACTTTTTTTATTTGAACTGACTACGCTATTGACCTAGCAAGGTCTTAACAGCTTCACCGGACTACTAAGGTGAGCGTTTAAAGCACTCAGCCGATTTTATTTTGACTAGTTTAAGGGTGCTCGACACACCTAGGCTTGGGCTCTTGCCTGATACATGCAATTCGCGACCTATCTCAGCTGACCTAAACTAAGCTGTATATTCATGCTTACATGAGTTATTGAAACATATATGTGTACCAAGTATACATACCTCAACAACTCTTATACTGTATTTTGTGTCTGATAATGTTTCAAAACTATTTCAGTACAACAAGGGAAAAGCAAAAACCCTTCCACTCTCATGTGTAAGCGTGTATGGGTGCACGTGTGTGGAGGTGATATGTGTAATGTTGTTGCAGTGTTGTGAGATTTTGTGTCAGTGTATCGCGCGAGCAGCGTACTCAAGGGTTCCACGACGAAGAAAACCTAAGCTTGAACCGCTGCTGAGACGTTGTGCGGGAGCGAAATTTACCCCCAGAATAATGGAATGGTGAGAACGCTGTACCGTGTGTAATATCATACGAACCATTTGGAGCCACTTTTAACCCCATCATAACTCAAACAGTAATCTTCTATATATTAATACGTGAAGCAAAAAAATTGTACCCCTTTTAAGCTATTTGCCGTGAACGGATGAACTTGAAATTTGGCATAGTTAAAGTTCATATGGCGGAGAAGTGCAGAAAGCTATTTATTTTATATAAAATGCATTAGAAGTACATTAAGTTTATTAAAATATGCACTACTCACAATACTGTTTGAATTTTACACAAAATATACACACATGTAAATAAAAAAGACATTTTGACAGCCGTCAATAATTACGATGTTCTAAAGAGGTTGTGAAGGAGGTTGCTATGCTCGACTGTATGTATTTTTTAACTCTTACGTTCCAATTACCATTTTTCATCCTACATTCAACAATGATATTATAAAATGTAACTATTATTGTAATGTTTATTATTTTTATGGTGAACTCACTTCAAATAATACTTTGTATAATCAAAATAGGAATTTTGTTCATAAAAGTAATCATGACTTAGACCTCCGCGGTTACAATGTTGCAATTCAACCTCATTTATCAACAAAAAATAATTTACTTTCAAAATCTAATGGTAGTATTTAAAACATCTTTGTATTGGATTCACCATTTGATTGTATTGTGGATCCATTACTTTTCCAAACGATAATACTGGGCATATCACTATTTCTCATAATGAACAGACTACATTTCATTCATTATCACCCAGAAATACCACCCACCCATGGTGTCGTGTAAAATTAATTGAAAATTGTGTCATGGGTTGCGATAAATTTCTTTATTTTCGTAAAGTTATGTTAGCTTAAAATTTGAGAGCTTTACCACGTGATTTTTGTTTCAAATTTATAATTAATTTCAATTTTCATTTACACATATATTTGTTTAAATGTTTATATAATTAAAGATCATGGCAAATAACTGAGTAGCCATGATGAAAACCTTTGATTATAGAAGTATACCCTTTGACAAAAGAACCCTGATAAAGTTCAAACTTTAAAATATCAAATAACTATGGTCGAATGTCGACCACTGGGCGCCCACTAGTTTACATAAACATGTCAAATTTGGCTGATTGAAATTGAGATTTACAAAATATATATGTGTTCCAAATTTTAGAAACACACTTCAAACAGTTATTCCGATATTAACGTCCAAAAATCGTTATTATTATCACTGACTGACCTACAGATCTAAATTCTAACCCAATTCCAAATAACCTAGAAAGTTTAAACTTGGCGTACAGATAGGTAATTTGGTGAGTACAAAGGAATAAATTAGAAACTAGTAATTTTTTATCATTTTTTTATTAATTGATTCTATTAGAAACACACTTATGGTAGCCGCTCTATTTGTGGATTTTAAAGTCATCACATGAATATATAACGAATGAAATACCACCCTTAATTTTTTTTTAATTCCAAACATCAATTTTAGTAGATATAACTAAGAGTATAGTCGGAAACATGTTTGAAAACATCAATGTTTTTGCCAGCGTCTGTAAGAACAGAGGCCAGCGACGAAAAAACTATTCGTACAGCTTATAAATTTGATAATATCTAGTCTTTAGCTAGTACATGCAACGTTCTCATAACGTCCATGTTATCGAAATCAAAACATCGATGTGTCGATATTATCGACATTAAAACATCGATGACAAAACGTCGATCGATTTAATTTTAGATTGTAAAGCAAATAAATGTAAAATAATTCAGTTGTTACAACTGTGAATTATTTAATATAATTAATAACAACCTAATTAATTCAGCGTATGATGTTAAAATGTTTAGTTATATATAATTAGAAATATAAACTAACCTAACATGTATACTATCTACGAAATCATAGATTTCAACGTTATTAGTTCTTCCTTAATGTGTGGTTCATGACTTCACTTGGTTTTTGGGAAGTAAGAGAAGGTGATACCTTTATAAGTACGTGTACGAGATTGTGTAATGATCTTTGTTGTTTACGAAATCACTAGCTTCTGCTTGCGACTTCGTCCACGTGGAATATAGTCTTTACCTTTTAATGCGAAAAAAGGGCTGTAAGGGGTTGAAAAGAGGGAATGAAAAGTTGTATAGTAGTATTGTCATTTTTAGAGCTAAAAGCTTAGAACTTATTTTTTAAGCTGTTTGTTTTTGTAACCTGGTTCATTATATATGTTTCGGAACGAAACGACAACCTGTCCGAAGTTGCACCAGGACGAACTTCACTCTGGCAAGAACACTCTCAAAACGTTATTCGATTCCCGCGCATTATCAAATTTGTTATAACTACGCATTAAAATTGTAATAAGTGAACATTTCTTTCATTAACGTCCATAAGAATAAGTAGCGTGCCACGCAACCGCCGCTACCATATGAAAACGTTAATTAAACTATTAATTAAATTACATTTCTGGTATCATTGTTAATTTTTCGAAATGTATGTACAATTATATTTCACGGACATTACCGGCTTCGCTAATTGATAATCTCAGTTGTTAAAACGAGATGTTTTATATAATTAAAAATGAGTAACTAATTAATAATTGTTATGAACGCATTAAACTCTTTGTGCAGCATCGTGCAGACGATAGGTGACTCAATATCTTTTTATACTTTGATCTACACGTATATATTTTTCTATATATATAACAAGAATGAAAGTCTATGTGTCTGTCCTTTATAGATTTCTGTAAAGAAATTTATTGTAAGTATCCGCAGGGGCCGTTTTTCAGGTCAGACAGCAGGTTTGATTCCTGGCTGCCCCTACAATGCGCCGGATGGTACATTGTGAAGCGATACAGCGACACAAAACCTCACATCACTGCTACAACTTCACACACATCACCTATACACACGTGCACGCTACACGCTGTTTTTCTTTTTCAGAGAAATAAATGACAAAGAGTTCTACCCTTATTTTCCCTATCCTATATAATTTTGAGGAATATTTCCAACACAAAATAAATATAGGAGTTGTTGAGGCACGCATGCTTGGTACACATGCATGTTTCAACAACTCATATACGTATATCTAGATAGCTTAGCTGAGGTTAGCTCAGATAGGTCGCGATTTTTGCACAAAACAGGCAACAGCCCAAGCCGAGGTGTGCTGTGCACCCTTGATTTAGTCGTCCAAACGTCCCAAATCGGCTGCGTGACTTCAGCGCTCGCCTCAATAATCCGGTGAAGCTGTAAAGACCTTTCCAGGACAACAGCGTTCTCATTTCGAAAAAAAAAGTACACCGTGAGGTTTTAGTCAGTGGGAGTCGGACATAACCCACTTTCTCCCCTGGAAGGGTGGCGTATCAACAAAGGATCTCCCCACTTTAAAAAAACACAAGGCATCTTGGTATAAGTAATGAAATACATTTAATTTTTTTTTGTTAAAATGCCTGTTTGTCTCTTTGTTTATCTGATCACGCATCACTGCTAAAGTATAGCGTTGACGATAAAACCTCAGCAAGAAAATCATAAAGCATATCCTCGAGTAACATTAAGTCTTGGTTTCATTAAAATCGGTTCACTCTATCAAAAGTTATTGTAATTTTAATGACGACGCGACTTAAGTACGAGAGAAGAATAGATAAGTAAATGGACATAATACATTAATAACATAATTTATTAGTCACTGTTTTTATTTACATTTGGTTCTACGCAAACGGAGTCGAAGGCATAGATAGTATGTAAATAAAACCATAAAGAATGAAAATGCAACCGCTATAAAAACAATAACATCATTTCTACGCTATAATCCGTAAGAGAATAGCATCCATCCTGGGTAGACTTCGTGATAGTCTCAATAATATAATGAGAACAATGGCAAATATGTACGACAGTCCTTTCATGAAACACTGGATATCTGTTGTCATATAATATTGTGATGTTCATCTTTTCATCCTATTTCATATTCATTTCTATAAAAGTACATATTAATTTAGTTATTTAATTTTATTTTTTAAGTTACTACTGATGTATATAATTTGTTTTTGTGGACCCTTGTTGTCTGATAAATAAATTATTATTATTATTACACCAAAAGTAGATAATAATAATTGATAATCAAGCAGTTAATATTTAATAAATTACTTAAAAAAAAAAAACAAACAAATATGGTCACGGATACGATTATTACGTATACAAAACACTACGCGTAAGCAAAAATGTCTGCAAGATACAATAATAAAAAAAATATATATAGAGGTCTGTCTTTCTTGCTGGCACCATGCATAAAATTCATTGATTTCGATCAAGCCTCTAAAGTGAAATTTCTTAGGGCGTTGACATTCCGACCGGCAAGCTTTTTGTGTGCCGAAAACTGACGAATATAAACACTGTGTCGGGTGAAGTATTGAAAACACTGGTTCTCGTTTGATCGTCGAAGTTAAGCAATGAGGGGAAGGTCAGTATTTGGATGGGTGACCGCCTAGGAACACCGCGTCACGTTGACTTTCGAGTGTAATTTTTGAAGTGCAAACTTCTATAGGCGAGTTTGGTTTGTGACAAATGTATAATCTCGCATCATGACATGCTACGTAAGCATGAACGGCCGTATTATGAATGCGCTCGATTAGTGACGCGTAGTATAAGGTGCCTGTGTACATGTAATATTGATATTTTGCAGCTCATTATACGTTTGATTGATTAATATACTTTATAGAAATGTATGGGGTGTAAGGGGTGTCGCGTAACATCTTAAGACTTGAGACACCCAAGCCAACCTCACCTGCACGTGGTGCACCCTGCTGATATCAACGAACGAGGCAATGGCGATAGCGGGGTGGTAGGGTTTTACAGCCCGACTGGATCGCAACCACCATGTACATGGCGAAAAAGCCCGTCATAGTGACTCGCTTCTGCGCGTCGCGTTTCGGGATCAGCCTGTGCATATCCAATACCGGGTGACTTTCGTCATTATGGCCGGCATGACAGCGGCGACCGGCGATGGATAATGTCTCTCGGTGGTTGCCGATGTTTTTGGATTGTACTATGCTTAACATCAGGAGTAGTGCAGTTACTATGTCGTGCTTCAATAAAAAAAAAGTATATAATTATTGCTCCTAGTTCCGACAGATATAAAAAGTAGAATAATGTTAATAATTTAAATAGACAAATTCTGATATTTGAATATTGCCATTAACAGTATCATTAAGATGATAATTCAAAAGAGGACACATTTATTTCATTGTTTTGAGTTTTCACTTCTATCTGCAGTCCTTAAAACTTTTCTCTGTAAATAAAAGTTTCACTTTTATCGTGTGCATTTATGATACACTTTTTTTTCACTTCTTGTGTTACTTCATACTTGTGCGTATTGCCACGACATTTTTTCTATCGTCACGCGTTACAAACTATCGGGCTACATGCCAAGAAGTGTCACGATAAGACCGCCCACAATTTTTACACACATCAAAGAAGCTTGTAAACACCAATTTAGAGTTATTCTTGGAGTGGCGAAAGTGTGTGCGAATTTTTTTTACGTCTAACAAGTACGTCTGAGATTAGTTCTTAGCGTGACGTGTATTCGAATCTTCATCACGCACATCTGTGGCACTAACATTAGACACTTGCGGTGTTATTACAAAAAGGTTAAATACGTATTTAATACTTTTTTTAAAAACGTTTCGTACTAAATGCACCGCACTCGTACAAGGCAAGTTCGCGTTATTTTTTTTCGCAAGTCTAACCTAACCAAAGCGAGACAAAAGAGCAAGATGGCGAACATTCAGCGAGCGCGGTGAATTTGAAACGTAACCCTTTTAAAGCAAGTTGTTAATACGTATTTAATTTATTTGTAATAACACCATTGCTCTTTATTTAACACTGTCTGTGCCCGCGGTTTCTTCTTCCCTTCCTCCCTTCCCCCTGCCCCCAAAACAGGTTGGCAACGCACTTGCGACTCCGTTGATGTTGCAAGTATTTATGGACGGAGATGATCACTTAACAACAGGCGGGTCACCTGTTCATTTGCTCCCTATGGTATAAAAAAAACTACGCGTTCAGTGATGTATGTTTTCTTAGAGAAGTGGGGCAAGTAATGTGGTAATTGTTGGCGACGCACACGTTAAGTAGCGCACACATTAGCTACACGTAGGTTTAGTGAATATATATATATATATATATATATATATATATATATATAGAGATTTATGTAGATAAATAGAGAAATAGTGACTTACGCGTGCATAGAATTATTGATTGTACATAATTATGTGTGTTAGTGTAGGGTGACTTATAGATTAGGTATCGAGAATTATACGAT
>JACEII010000102.1:262460-309574 GCA_014332785.1 Antheraea mylitta | reverse complement strand
AACAATTTGCTAACAAACTCAATCTCGTGAAACTAATTAACTTCATATTTCGGAGAGACATAAAACAATTTGCTAACAAGTTTAGTTAATAAAAAGCTAATCCCACAATAGAACAAAAAATAAATCAGCAAAATCCGTCAAGAATCCCATTAACTATAATTCTTTTACTTTTGTCCTTTATTGTGGAGAACTCCTTGCCTTTTATAGGACAAAAGCTATCTTAGATGTAATTTTATAACATTAGTTATAACTATGTCAAGTTTCGTCAAAATTGGTTCAGTACTTTCAGAGTGATACGCGTACACAGTAGGACAGACAGAGAAAAATCAAAAACTCTAAATAAATTATTTTTGTATTCTATATCGATATCAAAGTCCAAACCCGATTATAATTTTCAAAATTCTATTTAATGTCCAGATTTGGCCAAATTAGTTTTATTACACATATATCTTTGTATATAAATTCTTCTGTACGTGTGTATGTCACTGAACTCCTCTTAAACGGCTGGACCGATTTTAATGAAATTTTGTGGGTCCAGCCGTTTAGGAGAAGTTCAGTAACATACACACGTTAAAAAGAAATGTATAATAAAGGAAGATAAATTAGTAAGAAGAAATCGTAAACTTAACTAGTCATATATTTCCATACAAAATCATTCATAAGTTAAAAACTCGTTTTTTTTCTGCGTTTCTCTTGAATTTGCGACTTACAGAGATACTTTTCTATAAAATTTTATTATTTTAGCACTAATGTATTCTGAATTAGCAATGGGAGAGAGTTGGACGCAATTTGATACGAGTCACTTCTCTTCCACTGGACACGTTGAATGAGCATTATATAATATTGTCACAAAGATTTATTGATTTATCACATGATTTAGTTGCCAGCCAGAAAGTTATTGTAGTTTCAAAGTTCGTTAAATATCTAGAGGTTAGGGTATACAATATTCGCCCGATTTTACTATTAGAGCTTAACGAATAACATTATCCGTACTATTCGAGTCTTACAAATACCACTAACCGTACTATTCGAGTTTCACGAATATCACTATCCGTACTATTCGAGTTTCACGAATAACACTAACCGTACTATTCGAGTTTCACGAATACCACTAACCGTACTATTCGAGTTTTACGAATACCACTAACCGTACTATTCGAGTTTCACGAATATCACTATCCGTACTATTCGAGTTTCACGAATATCACTATCAGTACTATTCGAGTTTCACGAATATCACTATCCGTACTATTCGAGTTTCACGAATACCACTATCCGTACTATTCGAGTTTCACGAATACCACTATCCGTACTATTCGAGTTTCACGAATACCACTATACGTACTATTCGAGTTATTCGAATTTTACGAGTTTTTCAAATACTTTCTTTATTATTGATAACATAGTCTACCCCGATTATAATTTTCAAAATATATTTAATGTACAGATTTGGCCTTGTTACAGTTTTATTATATTATAGATTATAATATATAATTATTAAAATATTTTCAGCTTTTGTTTAATAACAACAATTATACCGAATTATTTTACCATGATCAGCTAGGAACCTAACCCAGGTGGTAGAGCCACGCTAAAGCCATTACTGGTTTCAGCATGAATCGGCTCGCTCGGGGTAGTACCACCCTTTTACAGAAAACCGACGTGAAGTAACAGTGCTTGCATTGTTGCGTTTCGTTCGGTTATTGAGAGCGCCGGAGGCCCACTTCTCCTATGGTGTTGCAAGTGTCTATCACTTAACATTAACATCTGGTGACCCACCTGTCTGTTTGTCTCCGATGATTTAATAAAAAAAAACGGTGGAAATACATACGCCACCACACTATGAATGTATTTGTGGGTACTAACAGTAGTGTTCCTCCGCCGAACATCATGAGTATGTGAGCGTGTGGTGTGGTCGGTGCAGCGGTGTGCCGTTGTACGAATAGTGAACTCAGCTCCCCGTAGATTACCACAGCAGCTACAAGTCCCGCTGAACAACACCACGCCAACACTGCCCCACATATTGTTGCTGCTCTCTCCGTAAAATCCGAGTAACGCCACTGGAACAACACAATTGTATATAAGGTCACACGTATAATATTCAGATACATTGAATTTTTTTTCTTTCGAACTGACTACGCTTTTTACCCAGCAAGATCTTAACAGCTTTGCCGGACTACTAAGGTAGGCGCTCTCAGCCGATTTCATTTGACAACTAGCTCAAAGGTGCACGGCACACCTCGGCTTGGGCTGTTGCCTGATACGTGCAATTCGCGACCAATAACTTTTTTTAAGCGGGGAAATCACTTATGGATACACCACTCTCCCGGGGCAAAGGTGGGTTATGTCCGATTCCCACGGACTAAAACTCCACGGTGTATGTCTGCCACTATAGATTGGGCGGCATGAGATCTCTATAGACTTCATCGTGCCGTCCCAGAGGAAGCCCAGCAACAAAAGTACCGCCAGGCCCCGCCTTGTTAGGAGACAGCCGTGTACACACCGAGACCCATGGACCCATTCATCCATGGACCTCTCGACCCATCTTCCCTAGTCCGGTTAAGGCGGGAGTAGGCGGGGAAACTGCCACCTCCTCCTGCCAGTCCTCTGTTGGCGGAGACTATTTTCGCAACCTATCTGAGCTAACCTAAGCCAACTATTCATGTTGTGAGTTGTTGAAACATATATGTGTACCAAGCATACATACCTCAACAACTCTTATATACATTTCGTACCGGATAATCTTCTAAACTATTTCAGTTTGATAAGGGAAATAATAAGACCATTACACTTTTATGTGTAAGCATGTGTGCGTGCACGTGTGTGGAGGTGATATGTATAATATTGTTGCAGTGATGTAAGATTTTGTGTTCCTGTATCGTGCGAGCAGCGTACTCAAGGGCTCCACGCCAAGGGAACGGACCTACATAAACAACAAAATAGTCTAGGCAGTAAAGTAATAAGGACTGCGGACAGAAGTGAAAACTCAAAACAATGTACTGTGTTCGCTTTTGAATTTTTTTTAATAGAATTTAAACTGTGTTTATGTTGGTAATATACAATATTACCAATGATTGTTCGGAGGTGATAGAAAACCTTAAAACTTCGATCATAAATATCTTAGTAACTATGATTTTCCGCGGGGAGGGGAAATCACTCCTTCCCCCGCTGCAGCCATTCCCCTCAATCTTTATTTCAAGTTGTGCATTTCAAATGCAGCCCTATAAAATAGTATCAGATTCCAAAAGAATATTTAAAAACAAAGTACATATTCAATAAGGTTTAGGTGTAAAATGGGTTGATATAGTTTAAGATTTCCTTTTTTTTCGACTGCTTGCTCTTTTATTTTGGCTTGTTTCGGTTAAGTTACACTTGCGACAAAAATAAAGCGAGCCGACCGCGGTGTATTTAATAAACAAGTACCGAAGTTTTCACTTCAATAACGCAACAGCGTATTATGTAGCGTAATCTATGTTATTAGCTTTCAGTGTATGCTAAGTGATGTCACACAGCGACCAGTATCATCTATAACACTGAATCAATAAATTAACACGTAACAAGACTGCTGAATTAATCGGCGCTAATAACAATACCGATCAAGTTTTAAAGTTCACAAAACGGGCGGGATTTTACGAGTATCCATACTTTTATCTCTGACCTCCACAAGATGTTATGCAAAATGAAGAAGCCAGCGATAAAACGGGTAGATAAAACTTTAGAATTTGTTTGCGGACACGTGCTTGATTTTTATGCGGGGACATTTTAACGGGCAATCATTTTTTTTCACGTGATAAACGAATACTAATTTCAAGAGAACGACACCGTGCGTCGCCTCTTTGCCGTCCAAACGCGGTCACGTGACCGAGCTATAGCAATAGTACATATACACATAATACATAGTATAACGCTTCTGCTATCTATTCCCTTAGATCTTTTAAAGCTACCTATTCAAGGATTTTAATTCAGTTTTCAGAAATAGACAGAGTGATTCAAGTCACTCGGATTCGAACTGGGGTTAGACGGATTTTCTGATTTGGTTATAAGCAACCGATTTCCATCTAAGCTATTTTTGTTTTGGTACAGCGGTCGCGAAATTTACCTTTATATTCTAGCTATATTTTTTTATTGCCCGAAACACAGCCAAAAAAGTTTTCTATGAATAAAACCTAGCTTGATCGATTTATAGTCCTCGATACTGCCTACATATTAAGTTTCACGGAAATAGATGTCGCCGTTTCCGAGATCCTGAATATATACAAATATACAATAATTGCTCATTTAAAGGTTTTTTAGATAGATAGATATAAATAACATAGATCTATCACATTACTATTAATAAAAAAAGTATTACTGCTACTATAGAGTAGGTAATGATATTAAAAGTTTTTGCAACCACTTCAATGCACTAACAAGATCACCATCCTGTTAGAACTTTCCAGGGAATTTTTGTGGTCCATACTCCGTCTTATTATTTCCTATCCACTCTACTTGTGCACAATAAACAAACTATATTACGTAAAATACCACCAATATTAAAATATGTAGAGTCCAATAACACAAGATTATGAATATAATGTAAAATCCATCACGTGACAATCCAAGATTCCACCAAAAATTCGACAACTTTTTTTTTTTAACTTTATTTTTGGCAATCAATCTTTCAGATTATTACTGCCATTGTCGAGTAATCAATAATATTACAAGCGTCGTACGATTATTACAATATCAAGCGTCGTGTCAATCAATATTCTAACAAGATGGTGGATCTCTTGTTAGAACCCTCCAGGGAGTTTTTGTGGCACCTCAGAATTTCATGCTCCGTGGTAATATTTTCCATTCACTTCACTTATGCACAATAAACTAACCATATTACATAAAACACCACCAACTTTACACTATAGAGTCAAGAAACACATGATTATGAATAAAATATAAAATCCACTACATGACAGACTGAAATCCCGCCAAGAACTCCAATTTGACAAGTTGAGTAGTAGTAGTAGTAGTAGTAGTAGTAATAATATTAGTCCAATAGGACAGGCGAAGGAATTAATCCATACTGCCAATTTTGAGGTTGTCAATATAGGTAGTTCGTATGTATTCTTTAGCCAGTTTTCTTCTATGTCCACGTTAATGTAAAGGCATAGGCGCCAATTCTTCTATATAATATTACAGACATGTTCCAACAAGATGGTGGCTCCCTTGTTAGAACTTTTCTGGGAATTTTTGTGGCATCTCAGAATTCATGGTCCGCGGTATTATTTTTCATTCATTTCACTTATGAACTATAAACTAACCAAAACACTACCAACTTTACACAATATAGAGTCAAGTAACACAAGATTATGAATAAAATATAAGGACCACTACATGACAGACTGAAATCCCGCCAAAAACTCCGTTGAGGTTACATCTTTTGTTGATTTCTATTTTTTCCATTCTAAGGAAAAGGCAAAGGTATCTAAACTATGCAGCCAAGTCAGACGTCATTTCATAATCGCTAATTCTGTTTTATGATTATTTCCATGTTCTAACAATATGGCGGCTCCCTTGTTACAACTTTCTATGGAGTTTTTATGGCATCTAGAAATTTATGCTCCGTTATAATGTATATAGTTGGGAAACTTGGCAATATATTTTAGTTGCTATTTTACAAAATGAGTCAAGGCCTATTTTAGTCGATCATATGAGATCTTTTTTTTTTTATGTACAGCTTTTATACACCGCGACCTAGTTTAATGTTTGCTGTTCACAAGATTGTTTTTAATGATCTTTAAAGACATGTTTTCTTCTTTGATTGAAAACTTTTTAACCGCGTTGAGCGACTTTGGTAGGGTAAAAACTTATGGGTTTGCGTCACCGATGACCTCGACATGCTAGTGATAATATATGAATGTCAATGGATGAAATCAATATGAATGTCATGAATATATTATTACATATAAAAGAAAGTCGCTTTTCGTAGCTTTGTGGGGTCCCTTTGGTCTTAGAAACTACTAAATGTTTTTTTATAGAACCGAGCTAGTCTCGATCATCCAGGTACTTTATATAAAGTAGAAAAAATCAAATGTATTGTAATGACGTCGTATGAAGGAGTTTTCGGGCGCATAGATAACGCTGGCTAAATCTTATGAGATACATAAAGATAATGTATTGTGCATTTACCATAGAGTCTTAAATAATATATATCTCCTATATTATCCCAAGGATAACCTACAATAACCTCTTTTATCATTTCTACATTCACAAAACATAATACGCTATTTGTGACACTATTTTAATCAGTAGTACAAATTCTTTTCGATTTCAATTATTGTAGACACATTGACTATTTAATATATTTAACTTATTTTTGGCAAACAATCTTCCAGTAAACTATTACTTCCATTGTCAAATAGGTAATGTTATCACAAGTTTCTTTCTATTATTTCAATGCACTAATAAGATCACCAGCTTGTTAGAACTCTCCAGGGAGTTTACTTTGCACTAATAACGAAACTCTCAAAAACATTTGCAACCCTATGTGTATAAACATAAGATTTAATTTTTTTCGTCGGCCACTCGTTATTCTAGTGTTACTCGGCACGAGCCGACGACCTAGCGCCCTTTGATAAATGCCGGCGAACACACTCATCATCATCATTACCCTTATCCCACTTTAGTAGGGTCGGTACAACATGTTTCCTTTTTCTAATCCCTCCTGTCAGATGTCATCTCAGTATTCACATCTTTTACGGACATATCGTTTTCCACACAGTCCATCCATACCTTTTTCAGTCTTCCTCTACTCGTATATCCGTCCACTATCATACTTAACACTTTCCTAGTTACATGGTTTTCATATCTCCTCATGACATGCCCATACCATGCTAACCGATTACTCCTCAACTTTTCTGTCACTGGTGCTATTTTCAAACTTCCTCTGATATACTCATCCTTAATCTTATCCATTCTAGTTACACCACACATCCACTTTAACATTCGCATCTCTGCCGCATGTAATTTTCTCTCATCCGTCTCTTTCGTAGCCCAGCACTCACATGCACACAGAATGACCGGTCTTATCATAGTTTTATAAACTTTCCCTTTAAGTTTCAAATGCATTTTTGGATCACAAGCTACCCCAGACACATCTCATCCATCCTACATCTATCCTATTCCTCACGTCCTTATCTGCGCCGCCGAACACACTGCGGCTAGTTAAATGTTTGTATTTAATAAAACGAATATTTATGTAATAAATAAATAAACAGTCATTATTTTACGAAAAACATTCATAATGTTATGTCTTTTCATTATGCCATAGCTGATTCTGGTCGTAATCTGTACTTCTATGCATGTAACTACAAAACAATTTCGATGTTTCACATCTGTTAGGCGTCCTGTGACAGCTCAATATTTTGTGCTAAGTCGGAATTCTCGATCCATGGTATTATTTTCCATCCACTTCACATGTACATAATAACCGAACTATATTACTCATCCTGGACTATTGGAATCTGACAAGATCAATGGTATTATATCTAAAAAGCTGTAAATATTTTTTTTCTCAAACTGACTACGCTATTGACCTAGCAAGATCTTAACAGCTTCATCGGACTACAAGAGCTGTAAATACATTAGGTGTTTTGTAGGTGGTAAAGCCACGCTAAAGCTATTACTGGTTTCAGCATGAATAGGTCGACTCGACCGGGGTAGTATCACCCTCTCACAGAAAACCAACCTGAAGTGACAGTGCTTACATTGATGCGTTTCGTTCGGTCTGTGAGAGCGCCGGAATCCCACCTCTTCTCACCTTCCCCCTGCTCTTATCCCTAAGCCCCCCTTCTACTTTCCGTCCACACAGGCTGGCAATGCACTTGCGACTTTCCTGGTGTTGCAAGTGTCTATGGACAGTGGTGACCACTTAACATCAGGTAACCTTCATGTATGTTTGCCTCCTATGATAAAAAAGGTGGTAGAGCCACCCTGAAGCGGTTTCAGAATGAATGTGTTGACTCGTCCGGTGTACTACCACCCGACCCATGTTGAACTAACGGTGTTTGCGTTGTTGCATTTCGTTCGGTTCAAATATTGTAAAATGTTACATTAATATACAGTGCATAAAAAAATTGAGTCCTCACGGGACGCCTGGCAGATGTGAAACATCGACATTATTTTGCATAAGTTACATGCATAAAAGAACAGATTACGACAGAAATCAGCTATGGCATAATGAAAACATAAATCATTATAAATTTGTACCATAAAATAATGACTGTTTATTTATTTTATTACATAAATATTCAATTTTATTAAATACAAAGATTCAAATAGGCGCAGCCGCGGTGTGTTTGGCATCATTTATCAAAGGTTGCCGACAAAAGAATTTGAACCTTATGATTCTACAAATAGGGTTGCAAATGTTTTTGAGTATTTCGTAATAGTGCAATGTTCGTGTTTTGCGTCGCCACATCTCGTCACGCTAACAATCAAGTTTACCCGCGCCTATAGATGTTTCACATCAAAATGGTAATAAATTGTGTTTCATTGGACATCTTCTTAATCTACAAGCTGATACGACTTTGTGTGGTTTATAATTCTTAATAATAGTACCTGGGCGACCGAGCCTAGCTCAGTTCTTTAAAAAACATTTTTAAATTAAAATAATCAGGTAGATTTGTCTCACAAAATTAGCATTTTTTTACCAAATGAAATAAAAATTAAACAAGATCTTTTGCTGTCATTCGGATTTGAACTGAGGTTACACGGATTTTCGAAGCAGTCGATTTCCATTTGAGCTATTTTTGTTTTGACAGCGGCGGCGAAATTTACCTTCATATTGTAGCTATATTTTTTCATTGCCTGAAATCTCAGTAAAAAAAAGTTTCTATGAATAAAATCTAGCTAGATCGATTTATCGTCTCTGAAACTACCTACATACTAAGTTTCACGGAAATAGATGAGGCCGTTTCCGAGATCCTGAATATATACAAATATAAAAATATACAAGAATTGCTCATTTAAAGGTATTAGATTAGATAGCTAGATAGATACACCAGTAGATAAATCGTGGTGGTCTGGCGGTTTGAACGGTGGAATACGAATCCGCTGTCCGCAGGTTCGAAACGATCAGAATTCGCTTACATTTACCAATTTAAATTGGTTATATTATCGACTACCGGCGAAAATAAAAACAGGTCGAGATAAATAACTCGTGATGGAATAAGTAGAATGTGTCGCCTCGATATATTAATCAGTAACCTGTTTCTTGTTATAAATAATCATCATTCAATTAATGAATAACTTGTTTGTACGACTATACCGTCTCTCTTACATTAATATTCTGTATAAATTAGATAAGAATAGAAAAAAAAAACATATATTCAATCTACCTAAGTGAAAACTTGTTTAGGCACATTCAGTGGTAATTTTAGCAGATGTAAGCGGCGCAAGTATAATACGATCGGTCACGCATATTAACATGTTATGAAGCGAAATTGTATTATCTATATCTTGTCAAATTATACAGCTTAACACGCTTAAAGAAGTTTTCACGTTAAAAATTAAAAGTTTTAAGAAGCTACGATTTTATAAGCGTTGAACTATATGTGAAACGGGGCAAGTGGTGTGGTACCCATGCGCAGGAAAGTGGAAGTAATAATGTTATCTACAATGTTACAAAGATATTTTTATGCATAGAATATCTTTGCTTTTAATTTTTCATGTCCTTTCCTGTGAAAAAAAAAAATTATAGGCAATAAATAACGCAGATCACGTCACGGGTTACAGCTAGTTAATATACCAGGTGAAAGTTGAAACGCTAGCAGTATTTTAGGATATGAAACTTCATGGTCACATTAAACATATAAAGAATTAGCCTCTGCCCGCGACATCGTTCGCGTGGAATAGAAGTCCCGATTTTTAAACATTCTTCATTGGTACTCCGTTCCTATTGGTGTTAATGTGACGATATCTAGCCTATAACCATCCTCGATAAATGAGCTATATAACATTGAAAGAATTTTTCAAATTGGACCAGTAGTTCCTGAGATTATCCCTTACAACATGATGACGTCACAACATCACAAACTCACAAACTTTACCTCTTTATAATATAAGTATAGATAATATTTTAATATAAATTAGGTCAAATATTATGTACCTATTTTTTTAATTGATTTGGAACAAGAATCGAGTGCAAAGTATTCTTCATAAATATTGCAACTATCTAAACATTCAGTCTGTATAGAACGATACGACTATTGTCTCCCAAAATTATAATAAAGACTTATTTGTATAATGTTTCACTAAAGCTACTGCCATAGCTGCGTGTCTCGTCAGGAAGGTTGTCCATGGTCACACTAAATGCAGAAAGACATTATCGTCATGCGTTACGAACTATCGTACGAACTAACTGCGTGACGATAGACGCAGTACAGTAACTTGACTGGCGGTTTTTACACACATCAAAGGAGTTTAGCGGATGCTAATGTCGAGTCATTGGTAAGACACAGGTGTGGAAATGTAATCTGTGCCTTTATCGGAATGATTTTTGACGTTAATTTTAGCGCGACACGTACTCGAAGAGGGAGTTGTTGGCGGGATTTTAGTCCGTCATGTATTGGATTTTATTTTTTATTCATAATCTTGTGTTATTTGACTTTATATCGTGTAAATTTGGTGGTGTTTTACGTAATATAGTTAGTTTATTGTGCGTAAGTGAAGTGATTGGAAAATAATATCACGGAGCATGAAATTCTGAGTTGCCACAAGAACTCCCTGGAAGGTTCTAGCAAGGGATCCACCATCTTGTTAAAATATTGATTCACACGACGCTTAAAATTGAAATGGTCGCACGATGCTTTTGATATTATTGACTACGTGACAATGGCAGTAATAATCGGAGAGATTGATTGTCAAAAATAAAATACTCGAAGCTTCGTTTTGCAGGTAAGGGAGTAGCATAACATAACAACAGCAAGAGCGTAGATAATAAATAGGTGTGGTAAAAATAATTCCATTATACCTCCAATAGATGGCGTTAGTTATCTGTATCTCTCGATGCGTAAGTCCAATGTCAATCCACTAGATGGCGTTAGAAAGATGAGGTTTCGTACTCGAAAACTCTTTTTGACAGTTTTGGGATTAGTCGACTCAGTTTTGTTTGAACGCGGTACAAAAATGGACACTAACACAGAGGAAATACGCTATATTTTACAGTTTATAATTTACTAGCCAATGCCCGCGACTTCGTTCGCGTGGAATATATACTTTGGGCTCACGTTAACATGCACCGGAAGCTCTCAAGAGGAAAAAAACCCGATTTTTAAACATTCTTCATTGGTGCTCCGCTCCTATTCGTCTTAGCGTGATGATATATAGCCTATAACCATTCACGATAAATAAGCTATATAACATTGAAAGATTTTTTTTAAATTGGATCAGTAGTTCCTGGGATTACCTCCTACAACACCACTACGTCACAAACTCACAAACTTTACCTCTTTATAATATTAGTATAGATTATGCGTTAAAGGGGATTCTTATTTCTAATAATATTATACTATATGTTATTAAATAGATATAGAGAATACAGCTGTATACATTTAAGTTTTAATTATACCATTCGTTTTAAATAATTTATTATATTTACATTATGTTCGTCAATATTTGCCTTCTGTTTTTAAACGACGTAACCATTCTAAGATGAATTTTCGGTATATTTATGTTACTAATAAATAGACTGATAGCGTAGTTATATTTTAGAATAAATTAATTAAAATATATATATTTAAGGTATGAGACCCACGCTAATGTTATAATTGGTTTCAGTATAAATGGGTCGGCTCGCCCTCGGTGCTATCATCCGACCCATAGCAACACCCACGTGAATTAACAGTGCTTGCATTGTTGCGTTTCGTTCCGTCAGGGTGAGCGACAGAGGCCCACCTCCCTTTTTCTTCTCTTTCCTACACCCTACCTCTTATACGAGTATATAGGTTGGCAACGCACTTGCGACTCCCTTAGTATTACTAGTAAATATGGACTGTGGTAATCACTTAATATTAGATGACCCACCTGTACGTTTGCCTCCTTTGATATAACATATATGTATATATGCATATACATACATACATATATATTAAAAACAAGCTCTTTTTTAGTTTTTTGCTGGATTTTAGTCTATCATGTAGTGGATTTTATATTTTATTCATAATCTTGTGTTATTTGACTCTATATTTATGAGAGACGTGTTTAGGTACGTAATTTGTCAATGTTATTTTTTATTAACATAGTGCAACAACGTCCGCCGTTAAATATTTTAGTCCGGTGAAGCTGTTAAGACCTTGCTAGGTCAATAGCGTAGTCAATGAAAAAAAAACCCTTAAATATAAAATCTACTGTATGACAGACCAAAAACTCTAAGCAAACGTTTACTGAAATACTCTCGGATAATTTTTTCAATGTTTACGTGTGGCATTTTACAGTTCGCCATCTTGTTTTTTTTAATCTTCGTGTACTGTCATCAGGACTGAACATAAATGCAAATTTTGCAATGTCGTAAGGTCTAAGCGAAGGTTTTGATATATCTTCCAAGATTTAACCCAGAGAAACTAACAAACATTGCAAATTAGATAAAAGCTTGTAATCTATGTGTTAACAGGTGAAGCGAAAACTTTGCACCCCTTTTTAAGTGAATTGCGAAAACGGATGAACGTGAAATTTTACATAGTTAAAGTATATATGAAAGAGAAGTGTACAAATTTATTTTTTTATATAAAATGTATTACAAGTATATTAAATTAATTAAAAGATACATTACTCACACTACTGCCTGAATTTTACACAATATATACACACATGTAAATAAAAAAGAGGTTTTGACAAAGTCATCCGTCATTTTATTCTTACGTTCCAATTACCTTTATCAATATATTTAACATAAATGACGTTGCATGTCGCACATTTCTTTGAAATCAACTGGTCAAATTGTGGGTTAATTTTATAATAATATAATATGTGAATTCATAACATATATACAATTAACAATTAATTGATAAACAGTTTATCTTTAGTACATTTATGTACCACTGAACTAATTATTATTCTCTTTGGTCTTATTGAATGTCGAAAGGATAGTCGAATCTTGACCATTACACGACCAATAGTAATAATGAATAGAGAATTATGTTAATAGTTAGGTATGAGGTAGACAACCGCGTCGCTAAACTATTTACCTATATCCTTCAGAAGTTCAAGGATTGTGAACTGCTTTAATTGCTATATCACGGAAAAACAACTACGTTCCAATATAATGACAGTTGTCATCGACGTTAATAAGACTTATATAGCTTCATGCTTCGTTAATAATATGGTACAGAGCAGAATTAATCTATTTTATAAGGATAATAGATTTGATTTTTTATTTATAACTAGTCGTGCCGGCGACTTTGTCCACGTGAAACCTGATGTACAAAGCAGTGTCTAGTAATGTCATCTGAATGTATTTATTCCATTCGCTTATCTATGCGTCGACGTCGTCATTAAAACTCCAATAACTTTTGATAGAGTGGACAGATTTTGAATGAAGCAAAGACTATCACTCGAAGATATGGTTTGTGTTTTTCTTGAATATATGTTATTAGGAACGCAGTACTTTAGCAGTGATGTCTGTTCATACAGACAGACAGATAGATAGATAAACATATTTATTCAAAATCAAAATATCCTTTATTCAATTTAGGCCCTGAGAAGGTGCTTATGAATATCAAAGCTACCCCCGGTTCGGAAAACAATGCAGTCGTCGAGAAGAACAGGTAAGAAACTCGATCTGGTTAATCTTTTAATGTTACATATATTCACAAAGCATAAATAGTTACAAAGTTTTTAGTGGATGCACAGAGAGCAGCGTCATTTCCAGACATCACAATCATTCAAATACTGGTCCACCCTATAATAGCCTTTAGACTTTATTCCTAGACACCTTTGTAGTTGGTAGAGCCCCGCTGAAGCTATTTTTGGTTTCAGCATCACGTGGGTGTTTCTGTGTGTCGGGTGGTACTACCCTGGACGAGCCGACCCATTCATGCTGAAACCAATAGCTTCAGCTTGGCTTTAGCACCTACCATATCAATATAAGGTGATTGCACTCACGTGATAAGGAGATCATTTAAAAATTTTGCGAATTTTAAATTTACATTAAAAAATCGTTTAATGTATACATTATAATCAACACAAATTGTAATTTATTTGTTTACATCTGTCCATGTTTAATTAACAAAAAATGACTTGAAGCGAAGTCAACGAACTGTCGAATTCAATGGCTTATACGCACAAAAAAAGTAAGTGTGTCGGGTGTAATGTGTCAGGTTAAGTGATTATTCAAAATGAAATATATTCGATTTTTATCTTCTATGCTATACATACAATGGGAACGTAAATCTAACGCAGTGTTTCTCAAACTTTTTAAGCCATGCCTTAACATTTCTAAAATTTTTATGCCCCACCCATATATCATTTTTAACCTTTAAAAATTGTTTTGTTCCCTTAAGAAATATAAATGATACCTTTTATGAAGAAATACCTATGAAATTGTTCATAGGTAACATCGTAACATCGTAAGTAAACACATAATGAAAACCTACTTGACGACTCTAATTACCCAGTTGATATTTTGGTAATGTCAAACGAAATTATACCTGATAATTTTTAAGGCATTTTTTAAGAATCTGCCTTTTTTTAATTTGTCACCGATATCTAGCATTGCATTTAAATAACACAAAGCGAAAGGGTTAAAGTCGTGTGGAGTCCATTTTCCTTAACTATCGAATTACCCCCCTGTGGGGCGTGAGTTCCACGTTGGGAAACACTGATCTAACGGGTCTGTACTTTTTAGATTTTCGTGAAAAAAAAAATCATCAGACAGAAATCATCTTTACATTGTATAAAATAAAATCGCTTCCGCTGTCTGTTTCCTTAGATCTTTTAAACTATTCAACGGATTCTAATACAGTTTTCAGCAATACATAGTGATTCAAGAAGAAGGTTTATATGTATAATACATACATATTATAGTACAGGAAAGCCGAAAGATTCAAAGATTTGTAATGTGATGTCGTAACAAACATATTCTTGTGCGCTTAAATTGCAAACGCTGGTTAAGCCTTACAAGATAGATCAAATTAATGTACTACGGAATTAAATATCTTAAATAATGTTATTAATCATATTTTCAGAGGCCTATTTTGGCATCTTATCGAAACTTTTGAGCCTGGTTCCGAGAAAAAAATGCTTTTTTTTTTTTTTATAAACGCAAGAACGTATACAAGTCACTATACTATACGTCGCTAATCTGATGCAAACGCAATATGCCACGAGAATGTCGAGGTCATGGGTGACGCGAACTCATACGTTTTTCCCTAAATCGTTTAACACGGATATAAAAGTTTTCCCTTCAAAATTTAATCGAAATATATTGGGGAGTTTTTGCGTGATGCGAACACAACAACAGACATATAATTTATTTATATAACACTAGCCCCTGTGCACGACTTCGTTCGCGTAGTAATAGTTACTTTGGGCTAACGCTAACACACAGCGGAAGCTCTCAAGAGGAAAAAGATTCCCGATTTTGAAACATTTTTAATTGATACTCCGCTCCTATTAGTCTTAGCGTAATGATATATAGTCTATAACCATTCTCGATAAATAATCTATATAACATTGAAAGAATTTTTCAAATCGGTCCAGTAGTTACTGAGACTACCCCCAACAACTTCACAAACTCATAACGTCACAAACTTTACCTCTTTATAATATTAGTGTACATTGTATAGTTTAAGAAAGAAATATAACTCATTAAAATTTGCAGTGTCTTAATTGTCTTTATTAAACGCTTCATTAATGTACAGTAAGATGTAATAAGAAGCCGGCCTCAGCCCGGGAACAAGATAAAATAAACATGATGCATTTGATGAAAAACAATTGACGAGAATGGTCAATGAGCAGCTCTTTCAATTAAGGCATCAATTAATTGTAATGATTCTTACTGTTTGCACACGAGCGTAAAGGCCAGAACAGACATGCTAGTAAATGGCATACCAGGTAATGGTAAACCGGCATGCTAGTTACTGGCATTTCTTGAAGCCGCGATACACATGCCTATAGGTGGCATAACAGTTTCTATAATCAAGCTTCTTCACAAGCAAGTCCACCACTTACCAGTTAGGGGAAAAAATTATGCAATCTGTGATCTCCTGGTATGCTTTTTACTGGCATGCAAGTTACGGGCAGAATCATGATAGACATGCCAGTAGCTTGCTTTTACCAGTAACTGGCATGGGTTTCTGCGAATAACTAACATGCGTACTCTAGGTTTAAAGTGTCGAGACGGCCATAGACTTAATAACAATACTGGGGGCACGATTAGGGTTGTCGCGACGCGCTGCTCGAAAATCACGTTACAATTTTATTTACATTTTATATATACACTGGTCTCTGCCTCTGACTTTGTCTTCGTGGAATAGTTACTTTGAGCTAACACTAACACGCAGCGGAAGACCTCAAGAGGGAAAAAACTCCGATTTTGAGACATTCTGTAGTACAGTAATGCTCCGTCCTGAGATTACCCCCTACAAAGTCATAAATTTAACCTCTTTATAATATTAGTATAGATTTCCTGCTTGCTCTGAGTTTGCGGATGAGATCAAATCTTCCATTTACATTCAACCATATAATAAAATAATAACTGAAATGAATCTGTCAATCTCATTAATATATTAAAATTCAAGATGCACTCATAACGTCTCACAGCCGGCACAAAAAATGAGTGCATAATTTTGGATTATGCAGACATTTCAAATAGTCTCGCATCGCTTGCGTCCTTATAAAAACAACTTTAACTCATTCAGGTAAGTTTGAATTTGTAGAATAATAAGTTAATCGCATAACTATAACCACGCCTGTATATTGGTGAGTTTTTGCGGCCGGTTTGAGCGCTACTGTCATTCGAGACTGTGCGTCTTGGGTTTTCATATGTCAATGGTCAATTTAGTCAATATTTTAAAAGATCTCCCTAAAATAAGTCCATACGTATAGGATTGTCAATTAAAACTCTGATATACGATAAATAACAGAAGACACAGAAGAAGATATGGTTCGAAAATAAAAGAATAATTCTAACATAATTATATGAGAACCACAAAATAAAATGTGGGGAAAATCAAACGGCAAAGTGAAATTAATTCAGGTCTTTCTCTGTCTTTTGTTTTGGCCCGTATATCAAAGTTTTGATTGACAACCCTATACGACGTATTCTGGGAAGAAACATAAAGCAACGCACGGCACTTTGACCTCGACAGTTTGAATACTATCTTCCGGAGTACGTCGCGTTATGTTGCCTGATTTTTTATATATTAGGTATAGATTTATCATTGAATTATTAAATAAAATTGTGGGTTCAGATGATAGAATACTAAGTTTGCATAACTGACCTTTGAGTGCATTTGCCGGAACACACTATACGTGCTTGACGCTAGATTTTCGATTTAGAAAAATAAAGTATCTACTTATAATTCAGTCTAATTCTTACTAATCTAATACCTTTAAATAAGCAATTCTTGTATATTTTTATATTTGTATATATTCATAATCTCGGAAATGGCGTTATCTATTTCCGTGAAATTTAGTATGAAGGTAGTTTCGTGGACGATAAATTGATCTAGCTAGATTTTATTCATAGAAAACTTTTTTTTACTAAGATTTCAATCAAAAATGTTTTTTAAAGAACCGAGCTAGGCTCGGTCGCTCAGGTACTGTTATAAATGTGAATATAAATTTGTTTGTTACGCTGTCATATCTTAATTCAACCACGAGGTCGGAGATAGAAAAAAGATTATTTTTTTTATGACATAAGAGGCAAACGAACATGCGAATCATCTGGTGTTAAGTGATCACCGCCGTCCATAGACACTAGCAACACCAGGGGAATTGTTAGTGAGTTGTCGACCTGTGTTTGTGGGATAGGGGTAAGGGTGGAGAGGGAGGGAGCGGGGAGACAGAGGAGGGAAGGTGTGTCTTCAGCGTTATCACGGACCGAACTAAACGCAACAATGCAAGCATTGTTACTTCACGTCGGTTTTCTGTGAGAGGATGGTACTACTGCCCCGGGCGAGCTGACCCATTAATATGTAGCTTCAGCGTGGCTGTACCACTTAAAGGAAGAAGAAGGAAGAAACCCTGTTGCAGAGGAATACGTCAAGTTTATATTCGCGCGAACAAAGCCGCGGGAAAAACATTTCAACTGATTGTTTTAATTTATATTTATATATATATATATATATTTTGAAGTGAAAACTTCTTGAGGCGTGTCAAGCGGTATTTTATTAACAGGAGTTATATTCATAATTCTGCGTCATGACATGCAGTAAGCGTGACCGACTGTATTCCGTATGCGCGGTTTGCGTCAGACAATCGACGCGTAGTATAAATTTTGCCTGTGTAAGATTGTAAAGCTCATCGTATGCTTGATTAATTGATAAACTGCATAATACAATTCAAAAAAGAACAAAGTCCATTGGTTTGAGTTTTATGTACTATGCTTTTTATATTTTTTTATTAACGTGGGAAAATCCCTTGTGGATGAATAACCGACCTGTTCACTATCGAACATAGCTAAAATCACACTCGGCAGCGATAAATCTTGCCCTATCTCTCCCACGTAAGACTCTCAGACAGTGGTAGTTTTTGACGTTCATAAGCGCCTTATTAGGGCCTAAACTGAATAAAGAATTTTTGATTTTGATTTTCAGTGTCTGCGCGGAGTCCTCATCAGCGCCACGTTCATATGCCCGTCCCATGCTATACAGTTACTCCTCAACTTGTCACTGGTGCTATTTTCAAATTTCCTCTGACATACTCATTCTTAATTAAAGTACTATAAGAAATAAATAATAAATAACTGTCGGTTTAAATAATAAATGAGTATTGATGTATTTTTTGCAATGCGCTGCCGACACCGTTATGTCTATGACCTTAGTATAGTTAGTGTATGGAATAAAAAAAAAAATAATCTAACTGTTATTAACTTTAAGCTGTAATGGTTATTTATTTGCAACATAGAGATTGTCTTGTGTTTATGTAGATAGACTTTGTACCTGGAAAAAAAAAATCCTTGACAAAATAAATTATTTATTTTTCATAATTGCTTGATTTCATAGGTCACTAGTGTATAAGTAATGTGTGCAAATTGGTGTATACAGCTATTATTATATTCTTATTTCAATTCATGTTAAAAGTAATGAAAATAAATGCTTATTTAAACTTATTTAAGGTTTTTATGTGAAACATCTATAGGCCCGGGTAAATCTGATTGTTGACTTGGCGCGACGGAAAACAATAACTTTGCACTATTAACGAAATACTCAAAAACATTGGCAACCCTATTTGTGTAACCATAAGATTCAAATTATTTTGTCGGTCGTCATATTAGTATTATGCGGCACGCGCCAACTACCTAGCGTCCTTGATAAATGCCGCCAAACACACTGCGTCTGCGCCAAGTTGAATATTTGTATTTTGTATTCAATAAAAATGAATATTTACGTAATAAAATAAATAGACATTATTTTATGGAACAAATCTGTAATACTTTAATTTTTCATTATGCCATAGCCGATTCGTGTCGTAATCTGTTCTTTTATGCGTATAACTTCTACAAAACAATCTCGATGCTTCACACCTGCCAGGCGTGCCGTGACGGCTCAATTTTTTTATCAGTAGTTACAGTTTATACATCTGCCAAGCGAATCTATACACATAATAGTTAACTGTTGAATATAAACGCATCACTTGATCAACTCTAAAAACACAATGATTCGTCAGAGAGAGGAGAATGCGCTTTGTATTGATGCAATTACTAAGGCTTCAACGATAACCGACCGCCACCTTGAACTGAGTACAGCCTTCATTCATATCTTGCATCGAGCTAAGAATGTGTATGTGTGAACGAGCGGTAACTCAAAAAGTCGAGGCAGTCGACAGAAAACTCTAAAGGATTCAATAAATTTGTTCTCGTTACAATTTTCATATGAACTACTAGCTGTAACATTTAAGAACAGTGAATAAGAGAATCATCTCAATGTATTAAGTTCATTTACTTATCTACTTTTCTTTCGTATTTAACTCGAGCCGTCATTCAGATTACAATAACTTTTGATAGAGTGGACCGACTTTAGTGAAACAAAGCCTAAGTTATTCTCGAAGATATGCTATATGACTTTTTTATGGGGTTTTATTGTGAACCCTGTACTTTAAAAGTGATGCGTGTTCATATTAAGCAGACGGGCAGACAGACATATCTAAAAATGATTCAAATGTATTGTATTACTTATTCCTACTTTGATGGTGGTAGAACCACGTAGAAGCTATTATTGGTTTTAGCATGAATGGGTCGTCCAGGATAGTGTACCCTCTCACAGAAAAGCGACGTGAAGTAACAAAGCTTGCACTGTTGCGTTTCGTTCAGTCAGTGAAAGCGCCGGATGCCTATTTATCATCCTCTTGCCTCGCTTATTCTTTCCCCTTGCCCGCTCCTCTCCCTATCACCCATTTCCCCCCTTACCCTTGTCACTCGGAGCAATAATTATATACAGTTTTATAAAGTAAATTAATCAATAAAACTTATGATGAGCTGCAAAATATCAATTTTACATGTACACAGGCCCTTTTTTTTCGAACTTACTACGCTATTGACCCAGCAAGGTCTTAACAGCTTCACCGGACTACTAAGGCGAGATCTTAAAGCACTCAGCCGATTTTGGCAACCAGCTCAAGGGTGCACGGTACACCTCGGCTTGGCTGTTGCCTGTTGCATGCAAAATCGCGACCTATCTTAGCTAACCTAGCTAACTATTCATATATGTATGAGTTGTTGAAACGTATATGTGTACCAAGCATACACGCCTCAACAACTCCTCCATATATTTATTATCGGAAAATTAAGAGTTTTTCAGTTCGATAAAGGAAAAAGTAAACCCTACAACTTTCATGTGTAAGCGTGTATGCGTGCACGTGTGTGGGGGTGATCGTGTAGTGTTGTAGCAGTGATATATATTTGTGTGTCACCGTATCGCGCAAGCAACGCACTCAAGGGCTCCCTACCGAGGGATCGAACCTAGGCGTGAGCCGCTGCCGTGGGAGGCCTAATCGGGGAGATGTACACAGGCCCCTATACTACGCGTCGCTAATTTTAGACTGACGCTAACCGCGCAAGCACAATGCGGCCGATCACGCTGACTGGCATATCATGACGCGATATTATAACTTTATCTCCCGCCAAAAATACCGCGCAATGCGCCTAAATAAGTTTTCGCATCAATAAAATTATATATCTCTTTGCAATAATGTAATAATAGACAGTCGACTCTATCAGACAACCTTGAATATATCTTCTCCTGAAAAAGTTATCTTCATTAATTTAAATTTATAACAAGCGACTTCTTATATATTTTTGTAAATGTCACTTGTAATCTATTGAAAGTAAAGGAATTAACATTATTTTAAGTTGTAGTTGAATTGTACGTATTCTTCTCCTAATTTTAATTTGCTTTCTAGTGAAAACTCGAAAAACGCAGACGCTCGAAATATGCGATTTTCAACCAGTTTACAGACCATCAGTCGAAACACCAGGGGGGTCATTAGACGAATCCGGCTCAAACCAAAAAAATGTTGATGATCCCGCGATCGGGAACCGCTAGTGATGCGAATAAGGCGATGTCAGCGAGAGCCAGTAACAAATGTAGTGATCACTCACCGGTTGGTGCGAGGTTCGATGCCGGTGGTCGGCGCTGAGGAGTTGCGATGGTCAAACAGGTTATTGCGACACGAGGAGCCTACGATTATTTAAGGCGCACGCGCTTCGCATACGATGTATGCGACCGAACTGATTGCAGCGTCACGAGCGCCGGGACCGATCAACAAACAAGTGCTCCTACCTTCGCTGACACGATATTTCCTAATTACCGATTTCCGCGGCCGCAACACCCCCCTAAAAAAACTCTCCACGGAAGCAACCTCTCAAAGTGAAAGAATATTGGCGGTGTCTTTTGACATCGCCGAACCTTTTAACAAACTGCCGCATGGTGTCATACGGAAGATGCTCCGCTTTTTCGGAGTGCCTTCATACCTGCGTCGGCTGTTCGAGGCATACTTGGATGAGAGAGAGGTACTTTCGTGGATTCTAGGGGCCAGATATCCTACGTCAAATAGCGTGTGCTTGCACAGGGGTCGGCCTTGCGCTCACTCCTATGGAATATTGGTTACGACTGGGTATTCGCTGCTTGTTCCCATTCGGAGCGCGCATAATATACTACGCGGATGACACCCTAGTGGTAACCGGGGTGGGAGCTGGGTGGAGATGGAGCGCCAGGCCACAAGGCCCACAACCATCGTGGTCAGGCGCATAACAAGGCTGGGCCTCCAGGTCGCCTCCGATAAGACCAAGGCCCTAATGTTTCAGATGCAATATCTGGGCCTCATCCTAGACGGATGCTGGCGGTTCGAGGCCCACTTTGAGGGTCTCAGAAAACGCATAGTCGGGGCGGCAGCGGTGCCCGAACGACTCCTCCTTAACACGGGGGAACCAGGTGTCACCTATCGTCGCCTCTACATGGGGTTTGTGTGGTCCATGGACGCCTACGTAACACCGTTATGGGTGGATGCCCTCAACGCCACCAATATTCGTGCGCTTCGTGCCACGCAGTCCACAGTGCCGTTGAGGATGACACAAAGCTATTGAACGGTGTTCTTGGCGGCGGGCATAAAGCTGGACGGCTCCGTTTTCTGGGAGCTATTATAGGCAGAGGTGCTTGTCGCCGTATAAGCTATACGGCAATTAAGACAGATGGGAGAATCTTTATCTCCCGGGGACAAAACGGTTGTCGTAATAACTTTGTTCTGAGTTATCAATTACTTAGATATAAACGAAATGAATTGTTCCATTGCGAAATGAGTTAAATCCAATTTAATCGTGTATTGTGTCTTTAATAAATGTCTCAGTCATTTTGTAACCAAAGTATATATATTTTTTTTATGTATTTCCATTTGTATGTATTATATAAATATATATAGTAAACACGTCAAACGAAGTTAGTATTGTCGAATATAATAGAAATGACTCTTCCGTTCGTGGTCGCTTAAAAAATCAAGGACAGCAAGTATTGTTGAAACAGTGTTCCTGTAACATGTTCAATATTCAATCTTTGTTTTAACGGTGTCTAGTTGACTACTATATATCACTACGCTAAGTCCAATAGGAGCGGAGCACCAATGAAGAATGTTTCAAAATTTTTTAGCGTTAGCCTTAAGTATCTATTTCATGCGGACGAATTCGCGGTCAGAAGCCAGTAATATGATAAATTCTCAAGTGCTTAATAAGTTTACTGAGAAATATTTTCCTTGTGCTGTTTCATGACATCAGCGGAGTGGCGAGGGCAAAGGGGGAAAGGGAATGGTTGAGTGTAAACACAAGAGTGCTTCCTACTCATTCATAATGAATTAAAACTAATGGAATTTTTATAATGAGACTGTGCGATACATTTACCGATTCGAGTGAATAATCGCTGAGTCACTTACTAATACGAATGTGCAATTTGTAATGTTCAGGTGTGTATATATATTTTATATACCTTTAAACGAGCAATTCTTGTATATTTTTATATTTGTATGTATTCAGGATCTCGGAAACAGCGTCATTTATTTTTGTGAAACTTAGTATGTAGGCAGTTTCGGGGATAAATCGATCTAGCTAGATTTTATTCATAGAAAACTTTTTTAACTGAGAGTTTCAGGCAATGAAAAAATATAGCTAGAATATGAAGATAAATTTCGACGTCGCTGTCAAAACAAAAATAGCTTAGATGGAAATCAGCTTCTTGGAAAATCCGTGTAACCCCATTTGGAATTCGAGTGACAGCAAGAGATATCTTCTTTTAATATATTGTTTTGTAAAAAAAATGCTAATTTTGTGAGGCAAACCTAACAATAGTTTATTTTAATAAAAAATTAAAAATATTTTTATGATTATAATTATGAGATATATTTTTAATATATTTTTTTTTATATAAAATTCTAATTTTGTGAGGCAAACCTAGTAGCTAGGCTCGGTCGTTCAGGTACTGTATATATTATTGTAGCATAGCAAAGTGACTGCACTGTGTCTGATGGTGAGGACAGTAGTTTAAAAACAATGGCGACTACCGAGACACACTTGTTAACATCCACCTCCGGTGCCATTGAATGGCGTCCGGGGAGCAAGACCGCAACGCCGTAATAAAATGCATAAATTATAAATATTTCATATTGTTAATTATAAAGAGTTCTTCTAATAACATTAATCTGATTTTGTCACTTAAATTATAGTTTGATTATTTTGTGTTACATAAATTATTATGCAGAATTACGAGGAAATAGTAATTACTTTGATTTTCATAGTTCAGCCTATAAAAGGCAAGATGTCGCTGACCTATACATAAACACTTTTATAACGAAACATTAAATATACATAAATTAGAATAATTGTATAATATGATAATAACAATAGTTGTACAAAGTGTTTTAATTGGTTAAATAATATTACTTTGACCGTTATTTATCACTTTTGTGTAGAATTATGTATAAATAATAATTGCTTTGACTTGCATAGTTCGGCCTATATGAGGCAAGATGTCGCTGATCGACATCTCACAACATATTACAGATACATAAATACGATTAATCATATAAAATAATTGTATTGCTTAAATAACATTAATTTGTTCGTTATTTATTATTTTAGTGTTACTTTAATTATATTGTAGGATTATATGTAAATAATTATTGCCTTGACTTACATAGTTCGGCCCATAAAAGGCAAGATGTCGGTGCTATCTACACATTTGTTATATACAAACTTCTGTGAGGCGAAGCTCTGCCCAATTAAATATTGAAATACCTACAAGTATTCATTTGTCTACTCTGATCCCAACCATACTTCAACACACTATACCTCGCCGGTCACCGCTGTCATGCCGGCTTTTTTTTTGTAAAGCATGCGTAAAGTACACGTTACGCTTGCCGGGAGATTTTTACACAGCTTCACGGTACGGCAAAGATAAGAAGTTGCGATTTAGTTCGTGCCCAGATAGAATTTATGAGGCTTGACTCGGTTTTTCTTAACTCCTCGACTGATTCGACGTGATAATGTGTTATAAATTGATGGACGCCGGCTGCACGTATAAAACTTATTATCACATTTCGACTGAGCAGAGCGTGCAAGCGAGAGCGTTTAAGAAGCGTTAGAGAGATACGTTTGGCCTAAGCATTCGGCTTGTTATGCATATCAAAGTTTTCTTATAACGTAGACTGATCATCCGTAAACCGACTTTACAAGCAACCATTTTTTAAAGCTTATGCTGGCAACATCAACACATACGGCAAAATAATTAAATTGCTGAAATGAGTGGCTATTCAGAGTAGTCTAAATAAAAAAACTTGTAATAAAGTATTTTAACCATGTTTTCAATGAGGTTGTAAATTTCAAACACTGTTTAGTTAAACTTGTGTTAAACGCGTATTAATTTTTAGGACATACTAACTTCTGGTTGTGACTTCGCGCATGGTATATTGACTTAGAGCTAACTAAGAAGCAGCGGAAGCTCTGAGAAAGAAACAAAAACGATTTTGAGACATTGTTCACTGGTTGTTGAGGTCAGGTTTCTTCCGGCTTTGAGAATGCAGTAAAACTTCAGAGACTTCTTGTGGTCTGTATATTTCGTATAAGGAATACTGTTACACTTCTTCTTGTTGCGAGAGCCGGTGATTTGTATACATTTTCGGCTATATATCAATACAATTTAAGGCTTACAGCTAGTACATCGTGCGAGTCTTAGGGACGCCGCCATTTACCATACACATTCATTGAGTCTTACGGCTAGTACATCGTGCGAGTCCTAAGGACGCCGCTATTTGCCAAACATATTCATTTATTTTCTTTAACATTACACATATTTATACATTATACATACAAACTTTTACATTAGGAATTATACATTTTATGAATATTAATAAGACTACTTTACATGAGATTATACATTTTTATACATCTTTATTGAGAATATTGACGAGGCTCAGCTGTCCGTAACACTGGTGCTCCGCTCCTTTTGGTCAACGAAATGGTATAAAGCCTATAAGCCTTCCTCGATAAATGAGCAATCTTACACTGAAATAATTCATGAAATCAGAGCGGAACTTTACCTATTTCCATATAAACTTTCATCCCCTATTTCTTATTGTTATTCTAAAAGCTTTATAAAATTTGACTGTCATATTTATTTCATTTTTTTATCGAGTCAACAGCCTAAAAAAGTACCTACACGCTTTGAGCTCTAAAAATGACGATACTTTTTTTTTTTTTTTTTTTTTACGTGGGGAAATCCCTTGTGGATACCCACCCTCCCGGGGGAAAGGATGGGTTATGTCCGGTTTGCACGGACTAAAACCCCACGGTGTACCGACAGACCGTAGTGTTGGGGCGGCAAGGGATCGTGCTAAGCTATTCCCCTTAGATAGCCGCCCCAACGGTCCGCCCGGCGGAAGGTAGCCGCCGGGCTCCTACCTATAGAGAGGCAGCTGGGTACACACCAGCTGCCTCCCCTCGTCCGCCGGACCTGTGCAATGAGGGGATGAGCCCCCCGACTACATCCCCTCAGGTCCGGCTACGGTGGCAGGAGGAGTTGGGCAAAGCGCCGCCTCCTCCTGCCGGTCCTCCGTCGGCGAAGACGGTCACTGAGGGGATCCGCCTCGCGGGCCCTCTCCGCCGCCTCCTTTTGCGAGATGACTTCCTCGCAAAAGGAGGCCACTGCTCGCCACGCCTGCTCGCTGCCGAGCATGGACGAGACCACGCTCGGCAGCGACAGATCCTCTCCTACCACCACCGCCATAGTGCGGCGCTCCACCTCCCACGCAGCACACTCAGAGAGAGTGTGTTGCGCGGTATCTTCCTCAGCGCCGCACTCATGGCAGGCGGCGGTTGGCTCCCTGCGAGCGATCCGGTGCAGGTACCACCCGAAACAACCGTGTCCGGTCAGCACCTGCACCAGTCTGAACGACAGGGAGCCCCATCTCCTCCCAATCCACTCACGCAGGACCGGGCGGACGGCGCTAACGGTGTGCGTTCCGAAGCGCGCGTCCGCCAGGTTCCGTATCCACCTCTCTATCGCCCCCTCCCGCAACACTTTCCTCCTATTCTCTATCTCTCTGGGAGCCGGAGGCTCCCCACTACGTTTCCTCGCCGCCGTAAATTCGTATACGGCAGCGAGAACTCCTGCCTCCAGCTCCCAAGGAAGGGAGCCGGCGAGCGTGAAGGCCGCCGCCGAGGACACCGTCCGGTACGCCCGGATCGCCCTCAGTGCCACAGTGCGCTGCGCATTGCGAAGCGCGCGCACGTTGGTGGCCCCGAGGGCGTCCGCCCAGACCGGTGCCCCGTAAGCGGCCATCGCCCGCACGACTCCCATATACAGTCGCCGGCACCCAGCCCCCGGCCCCCCAATATTGGGGAGCAACCGGCCGAGTGCCGCCGCCGCCCTAGCAATTCGCGGCCCGAGAGCCGCGAAGTGCGGCTCGAACTGCCAGCGCCCGTCCAGGGTGAGGCCCAAATACCTCATTTGGGCCCCTACCCTGACCCGGGCGCTCTCCACCATAATGTGGGCCCCAGGTGGTGGCCCCTGCCGAGGCCCATGAAAAAGTATGGCCTCGGTCTTCTCGAGGGCCACCCTGAGACCCAACCTCCTAATGCGCCTGACCACGAGGGTTGTGGCCATCGTAGCCAGGCGCTCCACCTCCTTCCAATTCCTCCCCTGGGCTACGACTAGGGTGTCATCCGCATAACAGATTAGGCGCGCTCCATATGGGAGTGCGCCGCGGAGCACCCAGTCGTAGCCCATGTTCCACAGGAGCGGACCCAAAACCAACCCCTGTGGAACCCCCCGCCTTGTCGCCCGCCGGACCATCCGCCCGTCGCCATCCACATAGGCGACCTCCCTGTCCTCGAGGTACGCCTCCAACAGCCGCCGCAGATACGGGGGCACTCCAAAATAACGGAGCGCCTCCCGAATGACCCCGTGCGGTAGGCTGTTGAAGGCGTTGGCAATGTCCAAGGACACCGCCAGCACCCTTTCCCCCTGGGAGGTCGCCTGCATGGACAGCGACTTGAGGAGGCACAGGGCGTCCACAGTTGAACGCCCTGTCCGGAA
Source organism: Antheraea mylitta (assembly GCA_014332785.1). Lineage (NCBI taxonomy): Eukaryota > Metazoa > Arthropoda > Insecta > Lepidoptera > Saturniidae > Antheraea > Antheraea mylitta. The sequence goes on along the minus strand of JACEII010000102.1, from coordinate 281,306 downwards.
GCCGAACTGCGCGTTCGATAAATTCGGCCCCGCTCCCTCTAAGTGCTGGACGACTCGGGAAGAGACGACCCTTTCCAGCACTTTCCCGACGTCGTCCAGCAGGACGAGGGGCCGATACCCGGACGCGCAGTTCGGAGGGCGGCCCTCCTTTGCCATCAGGTAGAGCCGCCCAATCTATGACGATACTTCCATAAACCTTTCATCTCCTCTTTCGACCCCTTACGGCCCTTTTTTCGTATTAAAAAGTAGCGTATGTCCTTTTTTAGGGTCTAGACTATCTGTATATTAAATTTAATTAAAATCGGTTTAGTAGCTGTGGCGTGAAAGCACGATAGACAGACAGACATTAATTTGCATCTATAATATTAGTAAGGATTTATTGTTGAAAGTGTTTCCGGCGTTGAGAGTTAGTAACTAGTTAGTAACACAGAGTTAGTAACGTTTATATAATCATCTTCTAAACAATAATGATATTGAATAAAGTAAAATAAAAAATCTTCCTTCTCTGTATGCATATTTACATTTATGTTAATAATTTTTGTAATCATTTTAATTGTTTGTAATTCACCATTTTCTTTTTTTTTACTTTATTTTTGACAATCAATCTTTCCGATTATTACTGCCATTGTCGCGTAGTCAATAATATCACAAGCGTCCTGCGATCATTTCAATATTAAGCATCGTGTGAATTAATATTCTAACAAGATGGTGGATCCCTTGTTAGAACCTTCCAGGGAGTTTTTGTGTCTCAGATTTTCATGCTCCGTGGTATTATTTTCCATGCACTTCACTTATGCACAATAAACTAATTATATTACGTAACACAATACCAAATTTACAAAATATAGAGTTAAATAACACAAGATTATGAATAAAATATAAAATCCACTGCATGACAGACTAAAATCTCGCCAAAAGATTGATTGCCAAAAATAAATAAATAATAAGAAAGTAGATCTAACATGTCTGCCATTTTTAGAATTTTGTAGAAACAAAAATGCTGCACCTGTCTTGGAATAAGTAATAAAATACGGCGTTTACTATAAAACCAACTTAAAACACCAAGAAATAAAGCATATCCTCGAATAACATTTAGTCTTGGTTTCATTAAATTCGGTCCACTTTATCAAAAGTTATTGTAATTTTAATGACGATGCGGCTTAAGTACGAGAGAAAAGTAGATAAGTAAATAGACTTAATATATTCAGAATATTTTATTAGTCTGTATTTTTACACTACGTTCCACGCGGACAGAGTCGCGGGCACTGTTAATATATTATAAAATGAATGTGTAGGTATGTTATGTTTTCCGTGTTTGCCGGTTTCCTCTTTGAATTCCAGTAACAAATTACAACCGTTTTAATATATCTGTGTTAAAATAAACAAATCAGAAATGTAGATGTGACGTCGTATTGGTGATTTCAAACGAAGAGAAATCAAGTTTTATGTTGTTCCACATTCTATACGAACATTCTTCAGGTTCCTCAGGATGCATTCCTTCACCGTCTACCGACACTGTAACCAGTCTATACTAATATTATAAAGAGGTGAAGTTTGTGAGCTTGTGACGTTGTAGGGGGTAATCTCAGGAAATCCTCCGATTGAAAAATTCTTTCAATGTTATATAGCTCATTTATCGAGCATGGTTATAGGTTTATATCATCACGCTAAGACCAACAGGAGCGGAGCACTAGTGAGGAATGTTTAAAAATCGGGGTTTTTTTCTCTTAAGAGCTTCCGCTGCGTGTTAGCGTTAGCCCAAAGTAATTATTCCACGCGAACTTATACCGTGGCAGAGGCTAGTCGATAATAAAAAAATGAATCGCTGAATGAGTTGCTAAGCGCAAATTTCGAGAACAGCTGAACCGAATTTGCTAATTCTTTCTTTGTTGTTTTTGTTATTGTCAGGAGAAAGTTCTTATGCAAAAAAAAGAGCGCATATTTTATTATATTTAAGGCGGAACAGAGTTCTCGGGGACACACTAGTTAATTATAAAAACAACTATTTAACTAAATTCTCATCCGGAGTGTTTAGCGGGATTTTAGTCTGTCATGTAGTGGATTTTATATTTTATTCATAATCTTGTGTTATATAATTATATATTTTGTAAATTTGGTCGTGTTTTACGTAATATAGTTAGTTTATTGTGCATAAGTTAAGTGAATGTTGTAGGTGGTAGAGCCACGCAGAATCTATTACTAGTTTCAGCATGAATAGGTCGGCTCGTCTGGGGTATTACCACCCCTATCACAGAAAACCGACGTGAAATAACAGTGCTTGCATTGCTGTGTTTCGTTCGGTCTGTGAGAGCGCCGGAGACCCACCTTCCTTCCTCTTTCCTCCTTTCTCTCTTCTTCCCCTCCCCCATCTCCTTTATACAGGCTGGCAATGCACTAGCGACTTCCCTGATGTCGCTAGTGTCTATGGACGGCGGTGATCACTTAACATCACGTGATTCACCATTTAGTTTGCCTCCTTTGATATATATGTATGTATGTACAAAGAATGAAAAATAATACCACGGAGCATGAAATTCTGAGATGCCACAAAAACTCCCTGGAAGGTTTTAACAAAGGATCCACCATCTTGTTAGAATATTGACTCACACGACGCTTGATATTGAAATAATCGTACGAAGCTTGTAATATTATTGACTACGCGACAATGGCAGTAATAATCTGAAAGATTCATTGCCAAAAATACAGTAAAAAAAAGTTCAACCGATCTTTATGGAACGTCAGCATTTATGTACCTACATATAATTTAGTCCAACTTGAGAGATAATTTATATATATAGCCTTAATGGTTTTTTAATTACAAGTGAAATGTTTATCAATATTGATTATTGTTATTAATTGTGAGTTTCATCAGTCACGAACTGATGGTGATTTCAATTAGTTTGTTGACAGGAAACTGTAGGACTGACAGTTATAGATACCTCATAGACGGTGATATATTTTAATTTTGAAAAGTTTTTATCTTAATAAACGTAGGGCGCTCGCAGTTAGAGTATCAACTTCAGTAAGTACAGTACGTGGTAGAGCCACGCTGAAGCTGATATTGGTTTCAGAGTGAATGGGTCGGCTTGCCCGGGGTAACACCACCCTCTCACAGAAAACTGACGTGAAGTAACAGTGCTTGCATTGTTGCGTTTCGTTCGGTCAGTGAGATCGCCGGAGAACCCATCTCCCTTCCCCTCCCCTCTCTCTCCCTTCTCCTTTTCCTTTCTCTCCATTCCCCCAAACACAGGCTAGCAATGCACTTGCGACTCCTTTGGGGTTGCTAGTGTCTATGGACGGCGGTGATCGCTTAACAACAAGTAACCCGCCTGTTCATTTGCCTCCTATATGATATAAAAAAGAAGATTATGAACCCATTGCGTGTCCATTATAATGATAATTTTCGAATGGTATTGGGATTACCACGATTTTGTAGCGCTTCTAGGATATTTGTAAATGCTGAGGTTGATGATTTCTATGCTATAATTCATAAGAGAATAGCGTCCATTCTGGGTAGACATTCCGATAGTCTCAATAATATAAATGAGAACAATGGTAGACATGTACGACAGTCCTTTCATGAAGCACTGGATATCTCATCATCATCATCACCCTTATCCCACCTAAGTAGGGTCAGCATAACATGTTTTCTTTTTCCACTCTCTCCTATCAGATGTCACCTCAGTATTCACACCTTTTACGCACATATCATTTTAGCACTGGATATCTGTTGTTATATAATAGTGTGATGTTCATCTTTTTATCCAATCTCGTATTAATTTGTATAAAAGCATATATTGATATACAGGCAGTCCTCGACTTACGTCATTTCGATTTACGTCGTTTCAAGTTGCGTCGAACATTGTCTTGACATTATTCCTCAAGCATACGTAAATTGTTTCAATTTCCGGAATAGAAGAATTCACTTGTCGCGAGCATTACCCCGCACATGCCACTGATTTTGTTCAGTTCGTTCATGGACAACGGACAAACAAGACGTAATACATTCGTTTTTTTACATCTTTGACAGTTTATGTTTTTACATACATATTTAAGTGAATTTTAATCTAACTATGCCACCTAAAAAGGCAGTAATAGCAAAGTGAAGAAGAGAGTAAGAAAGACAATTACAATGAGGGTTAAATCTAAGATTTTAAAACTCAATGATCGCGGTTATTCGATTTCATCTATTGGACGGGAACTTAATTTATCAGGCACGAGCGTACAAACAATATTGAAAGATAAAGAAAAACTCCTAACAGCTCTACCTTCCGTCTCTTTAAACAATACTATTATACGAAAAAGGAATGCTTTAATTTGTACAAATACTAAGAATAACTAGCAATTTCATGAGTACATATAAATTATTTTAAGAACTTACTTTTGATAATAAAGTATGTACTTATATCCTTTGTTATAAATGCAATTTATTTTCAATTTTGAGCCCGTGTAGATCTTAACCCTCGAGTTTTACATGAAAACAAATGAAAAGATATGTATCGACTTACGTCGTTTTGATTTACGTCGCGTATTTCGAAAACCTAACATACCGTAAGTATGAGGACTGCTTGTAGTTATTTAATTTAATTTATATTTTTAAATTTACTAATAATTTATGTATTAAGTATATAGGTAATTTGTTTTTGTTTTTGTGGACACTTGTTATCTTATAAATAAATAAATAATTATTTTATTTATTATTTAATTTTAATTTAAGAGATGATAACTGAGCTACAATGCGTCGCCGACTCAGCTAGTGAAAAATAGAAATCTATACTAATATAAGGAGGTAAAGTTTGTATGTGAGTTTGTGACGTAGGGGGTAATCTCAGGAACTACTTGTCCTATTTGAAAAATTCTTTGAATGTTATATGGCTCATTTATCGAGGATGGTTATAGGCTATATATCATCACGCTAAGACCAATAGGAGCGATGCACTAATGAAAAATGTTTAAAAATCGGGGTTTCTTTCCTATTGAGAGCTTCCGCTGCGTGTTAGCGTTATCCCAAAGTATGTGTACCACACGAACGAAGTCGCGGGCAGAGGCTAGTCCACTACAAGATCCTGCCAAAAACACTCAACAATTATTTGCTTGGTTTCTTTGCGGATATACATAATTTATAATCTATTATTATTGTAAAAGTGACAGTGGAAGCGTTGCGAATTAAGTCACGTCTGTTAGGAGACTTCACGCTCGATTTATTTCAGTAACGCACAACCGTTTACATTAGTCTATTTTGCTGCGTAATTTACCTGAAAATTTTGGATTTATATTATCCTATAATTTGCTTATAATCGTGACTTCGTCTGCGTTGTTTATTACCTATACTAATATTATAAAGAAGTAAAGTTTGTGAGTTTGTGACGTTGTAAGGGGTAATCTCAGGAACTACTGGTCCGATTTGAAAATCTTTCAGCGTAATATAGCCCATTTATCTAGGAAGGTTATAGAAGCTAGTATTTGATATGTTGCGATCCGCCTTTCTTATGTATTGATGCTATCAATTATTTGCGACGCCTTAGGATGTAAGACTGACAACATTGCCGTCGATAAGGCGCCTAAAAGACTCGTATTCAGGGGCCATCAAAATGTAAACCCACGCACTACCCAGAGAACAGTCACTAGGGACGCTAGAATAAAACCCTAGGTTGTAACAATAATTATAACACAGTTTAACACATTAAAAACGCAGTCCGTGGAGCAAAATAATCGCCAAAGATATATATTTCTTCTATTCAAATTGATAGTAGTTTAAAAAAATATTGAATGATTGAGCGAGCAATGATCAATTGTTAGAGAAGCAGTCCGCAAACCACAGAGACCACATAAAATGAATAGACCATATCAAATGAACGAACGGACGCGTTCTCTGAAAGACGCAGAATCGGTGTAATACGACCGTGCGGTCCGTATTTCCTTTCCACTGTTATACTGCGTTTTTTTTTTTTATATTATATAAGAGGCGAACGAATGGGCGGGTCACCTGATGTTAAGTGATCACCACCGTCCATAGACACTAGCAACACCAGGGGAGTCGCAACTGCGTTGCTAGCCTTCGTTTTGGGAGAATGGGGGAAAAGGGGATGAGGAGCGTAGATGGCAGAGAGGAGAGAAGAGGAAAGGGGAAAGGAGGGGAGATGGGCCTCCGGCACTCTCACTAACCGAACGAAACGCAACAATACAAGGTCTGTACTTCACGTCAGTTTTCTGTGAGAGGATGGTACTACCCTGAACGAACCGACCGATTGAACCAATGATAGTTTCAGCGTGGTTTTACCACCTACAACTGTGTATTATTATAATAATTATTATTTTAATGTATTATCCCCACACTTCACCTATATATGTATAAATTATGTTTTGACATGATAACGTCGGCTGCCCGCATGAAAAAGCATGACTCATTGTCACGTTCCGCCTGAGCCGAGCGTGCAAGCGTGAGCGCGGAATAAGCGATAGAGATCTTGGATGTAGGTGGTAGAGCCAAGCTCAAGCTATTACTAGTTTCAGCATGAATGGGTCGGCTCACCCGGGGTAGTACCACCCTCGCACAGAAACACCCACGTGAAGTACAAGTGCTTGCATTGTTAAGTTTGGTACGGTCAGTGAGAGCGCAGAATGCTCACCTCTCCTCACCTTCCCCCTCTCCCCAAACACATGCAGGCAACGCACCTGCGACTCCCTTGGTGTTGCAAGTGTCTATGGACGGTGGTGATCACTTAACATCAGGTGACCTACCAGTTCGTTTGCATCCTATGGTATAAAAAAATTACGGTATCACGTAAAACTATCGTCCATAAACCGACTTTAGAGGCAAACAATTTTTTATGAAAAAACATTTGCTCGCCTTTAAATCCGATTTTTAAACCGATTAATTAAGTCAGAGGCTACGGTGCTGCTACGGACATACTTGACTGCTCGTTCAAAAAAAAAAATGCTAGGCTACGTAAAAGACGGATGATAAAAGATTACACGTGGCAAAGATGCGAATGTTAAAAAAGATGTGTTGTGTAAATGGAATGTATAAGATTAAGAACGAGTATATCAGAGGAAATTTGAAAACAGCGACAGTGATAGAGAAATTAGGAGTAATACATTAACATGGTACGGGCATGTCATCGGCCCTGACGGGGTCCCGGGCCGGGTGCTCGGCATTGCGCTGGGTCATCTCGGGGGGTGGCATCGAGAGCTGTTCGACCGATGTTTGGTGGTCGGACGGTTCCCGAAGTCCTGGAAGCTTGGGCGGCTCTGCCTGATGTCTAAGGAGGGCCACCCTCCGGATTGCGCGTCCGGTTATCGGCCCCTGTTCTGCTGGACGACATCGGGAAGGTGCTGGAGAGGGTCATCGCTTCCCGGGTCGTCCAGCACCTGGAGGGAGCGGGGCCGAACATATCGGACGCGCAGTTTGGCTTCCGGGCAGGGCGCAGTTCGCGGAGCTCGGGCCACGAATTGCTAGGGCGGCGGCGGCACTCGGCCGATTGCTCTCCAATATTGGGGGGCCGGGGGCCAGGTGCCGCCGACGGTACATGGGAGTCGTGCGGGCGATGGCCGCTTACGAGGCACCGGTCTGGGTAGACGCCGTCGGTGCCGCCAACGTGCGCGCGCTTCGCAATGCGCAGCGCACGGTGGCGCTGAGGGCTATCCGGGCGTACCGGACGGTGTCCTCGGCGGCGGCTTTCACGCTCGCCGGCTCCCTTCCTTGGGAACTGGAGGCAGGAGTTCTCGCCACCGTATACGAATTCACAGCGGCGAGGAAACGTAGTGGGGAACCTCCGGCTCCCAGGGAAATAGAGGCCAAAAGACAGGAGTTGCGGAAGGAGGCGGTAGAGCGGTGGATGTAGGACCTGGCGGACGCGCGCTTCGGGATGTACAGCGTCGATGCCGTCCGCCCGGTCCTGCGGGAGTGGATTGGGAGGAGATGGGACTCCCTGTCGTTCAGGCTGGTGCAGGTGCTGACCGGACACGGTTGTTTCGGGTGGTACCTGCACCGGATCGCTCGCAGGGAGCCGACCGCCGCCTGCCATGAGTGCGGCGCTGAAAAGAATACCGCGCAGCACACTCTCTCTGAGTGTGTTGCGTGGGAATTGGAGCGCTGCACTCTGGCGGCGGTGGTGGGGGAGGATTTGTCGCTGCCAAGCGTAGTTTCGTCCATGCTCGGCAGCGAGCAGGCGTGGCGAGTAGTGGCCTCTTTTTGCGAGGAAGTCATCTCGCAAAAGTAGGCGGCGGAGAGGGACCGAGGCGGACCCCCTCAGTGGCCGTCTTCGCCAACAGAGGACCGGCAGAAGGGGGCGGCGCTTCGCCCAACTCCTCTTGCCACCGTAGCCGGACCTGAGGAGATGTAGTCAAGGGGCTCATCCCCTCATTGCACAGGTCCGGCATACGAGGGTAGGCAGCTGGTGTGTACCCAGCTGCCTCTCTATAGGTAGGAGCCCGGCGGCCACATTCCGCCGCGCAGACCGTTGGGGCGGCTATCTAAGGGGAATAGCTTAGAACGATCCCTTGCTGCCCCAACACTACGGTCGGTCGGTACACCGTGGGGTTTTAGTCCGTGCGAGTCGGACATAACCCACCCTCTCCCCGGGAGGGTGGGTATCCATAAGGGAATCCCCCACGTCAAAAAAAAAAACTGGCATGTCATGAGGAGAGCTGAAAACTATGTAACTAGAAAAGTTTTGAGTACGATGGAGGATGGAAATAAGAGTCGAGAAAGACCGCAAAATGTATGGATGTATTGTTTGAAAATTGATATGTGTATATAATGTATATATATTATATATATTATATTGAAGTTAAGTTAGATATACAGATCTAAAACACTTTTACATTCGAGCCATCTTGAAAGGGAAGAATTATAGACAACATATAGTATTTGCATAGTGATTTTTTTTTTCCGAAATGACTACGCTATTGACTCAGCAAGGTCTTAACAGCTTCACCGCACTACGTTTACATAGATACAGACAAAACTATTTATAGATTATATTAATCTCTTAACATAAAATACGGGAGTTTTTGGCTGGATTTTTGTCTGTCATGTAGTGGATTTTATATTTTATTCATAATCTTTTGTTATTTGACTCTATATTATGTAAATTTGGTGGTGTTTTACGTAATATAATTAGTTTATTGTGCATAAGTGAAGTGCATGGAAAATAATACCACGGAGCATAAAATTCTGAGATGCCACAAAAACTCCCTGGAAGGTTCTAACAAGGGATCCACCATCTTGTTAGAATAATGAAATAATCACAAGACTCTTGTAATATTATTGACTACACGACAATGGCAGTAATAATCTGAAAGATAATGGCAGTAATAATCTGAAAGATTAATTGCCAAAAGTAAAGTTAAAAAATACTAAGATGTCATCAGGAAGAGGAAGATATGTTATGCCATCCATTATAGGGAAATAAAGTTAAGAAGGTACGTCCTGAGGACGAATTTATAAGACAGAAAAATTGTATATATAAATTCTTTATTTTAATAAACATTACCTAATACATTTTATATTATTATTCCATTATTATATACATAATAAGTATTCAATTGAGTGTAATTAAATAACATAAACTCACACACATACGTGGTAAATGATACATAAATAAGTAAACGAAGAACGGCTTGTTAATTACATATCTAATGTAAATATATTTTATATTTAATGGCACTTGAACATTAAATAAATTATCAACTTGGATAGATGTGGGTAAAATAAAATTAGACAAATTCACCTCTTTTTCGGACTGATTAAACTATTGACTTAGTAAGGTCTAATAACAGCTTCAACAGACTTTTTTTATTGACGTGGGGATATCTATTATGGATAGCCGCCCTCCCGAGGGAGAGAGTGAGTTATGTCCGACTCCAATGGAGTTAAACGCCACGGTTTACCGACAGACCATATTTGTTGGGGTAGCAAGGGATTGTACTAGCTACTCAATCTTGGATAGCCGTCATAACGGTCCACCCGGCACAAGGTGACCGCCTTAAAATGGTTAAAACGTAACCATTTTAAAGCGAGTATCCAATACGTATTTAACTTTTTTGTAATAACACCTATAGTTTTTAAAATGTAAATTGAAGCGCTCCCGAAATTTGCTATAGGCTGTTCACGGTTAAATTAATAAATCGGACTAAACTCAAAGTAATCTAGTAGGTACAAGAATGAAAGCAACTTGCAGATGTGGCCAGTTAATTGTCGAATCAAATATGATAAATACCGTGGTATATAATACTGGACACACAGTACGAGACGTATCAGAATGATTCATTCACTTGTTTTGTACTCTGCAAAATTACTTATCAAAACAAAAAAAAAACGCGGATAGACGTTAAGCGCTTCAATTTATAATTGATGTTTTACCAGACAAGGAAACTATGATTCATAATAATACCAGTCTTTTTTATAGCATATAGGAGGCAAAAGGACAGGGGGTCACCTGATGTTAAATGATCACTGCCGTCCATAGACACCAGCAACACCAGGGGAGTTGCAAGTGCGTTGCCAGCCCGTGTTTAGAGGGATGGGGAATGGAGAAGAAAGGGAAGGGGAAGGGAAGGTGGCCCTCCGGCGCTGTCACTGACCGAACGAAACTCAATAATGCATCCACTGTTACTTCAAGTCGGATTTCTGTGTGTCGGGTGGTAGTACCCCGGACGAGTCGACCCATTAATGCTGAAACCACTTACAGCTTCAACGTGGCTCTACCACTACTAAGTTAGAATCTTAGAATCAGTCTGTTAGAATCCAACTCTTAGTCTAAAGACCTCTTCCCGAGGAAACAAACCCGCATTTTTATTTTTATTTTTTATAACGGTCTTACAACCAAAAGTTGAATACTTTTTATTAACTCTAGTATTTGATCACATCTTCACCTAATGAGTAGTTCGGTGAAGCTGTTAAGGCTTTGCTAGATCAACAGCGTAGTCTGATAGAGAAAAAAAGATCACCAAATGCTAAATGACATGCTGTAGGTGGTAGACCCACGTTGAAGCTATAACTGGTTTCAGCATGAATGGGTCGGTTCACCCGGGATCGTACCACCCGACATATAGAAGCACCGGCGTGAAGTAACAGTGCTTGCATTGTTGCGTTTCGTTCGGTCAGTGAGAGCGTTGAAAGCTCACCTCCCTTCCTCTCTCCCTCCTTTCCTTCCCTTCCCTTCCCCCCTCACCCATATACAGGCTGGCAACGCACTTGCAACTTCCCTGATGTTGCTAATGTGTATGGACGGCGGTGATCACTTAACATCAGGTGACCCATCTATTCGTTTGCCTCCTTTATAATAAAAAAAACGTGGGCTAGGATTGTAAGTAATAAAATACATTACAATCTTTTTTAGAAATGTATATCTATCTATTTATTTATCTGTCTGTTTCAACACACATCACTGTTAAAGTACTGTGTTCACAATAAAACCTCATTAATAAAATCATAAAGCATATCCTCAAGTAACATTTAGTCTTGGTTTCATTAAAATCGCTCCACTCTATCAAAAGTTATTGGAATTTTAATGACGACGCGACTTAGTACGAGAGAAAAGTAGATAAGTAATGGTTCCAACAGACGGAGTCGCGGGCGTATGTCGTTTTATATATGTATATATGATTAGCATATGATTTTTATATTTATATTTTAGAACGAGCGACGTAATTTTGGAGGAATACCCAGTCGTTTGGCATTTCGAGTTCTGCTGTGACGTAATAACACACACAGGTATACAAATTAAATGGGGTTTTTTATATATTTAAATTAAACATTAGTCATTTGTTATAACGATGTTGTCGGCGGCGGGTTCTCGTAATTGTAAAGTTACAGGAAAATTGTTTTTTTTTAATACGGAAGCGATGTCGAACGGAATGTTTCATTTGCAAATATATACAGCAGGTGTGCTGCCCCCGCCCCCTCCAGTATCCCCCTCCCCCTTGCAACGCATTAGTCACAATACTGTTCCGTTATACCCGTTTCAAGTTATTAACAAAAGAATTGCTGTGTTATTACAAAAAAGTTAAATACGTATTGAATAGTTGTTAAAAAAAGTTTGGGGACTTTGGTATTATACCGTCGCTCGTCGAACGTTCACATTTGGCTGTTTTATCTCGCTCTGGTTACGGTGAGGTTAGATTTGCGAAAAAGGATATCGCGAACTTGCCTCAGCAGCGACCGGCGAGCGCGGTGCATTTAATAGGAAAGTACCCAAACTTTTTTAAAGCAACTATTCAAAACGTATTTAACTTTTTTGTAATAATAAGGTTTGAGTTTTACGGATCGCAGCACGCAGTAAGCGGCACCTACAAATTGATTACTTTCAAATTTAGAAATTTATTCACATTTTTTTTATTTTATTTCTGACAACGAATATTCTAGTAGACTATTATTGCCATTGTTTTGTAGGTAATGATGATGTCACAAGGTTCTTGTGATTATATCAATGTTTTAACAAGATGGCGGCCTACTTGTGAGAAATTCTCAGAGGGGGTTTAAAGTTGGCTGCCGTAGGGGCAGTTTATTAGGTCAGTGAGCATGTTCGAACCCTGGCTGCCCCTGCCATGCGGCGGACGGTACACCGTGGGGTTTTAGTTCATGCTAGTCGGAAATAACCTACCCTCTCCGCCGGGAGGGTAGCGTAATGGTTAGGGGTTTCCCCACATTATTAAAAAAGGGGGAGGGGGGGGGGGTTTAAAGCAACTCGGATTTATGTTCCGTGGTATTATTCCCCACTCACTTCACTTGTGCACAATAACCGTACCATATGATATAAACACCAATAATATATATAAAAAAAAATACTAGAGTCAAATAACACAAAATTATGAATAACATATAAAAACTCCTTATTTACAGTTTCTGATTAAAAAAGCAGCTACTCGTGAAACTATTATAATAATAGTGAAGTGGGATTGTCCATATTGCAAACTATCGATATCAATTTTTACAGTACGAGAGACAACTGCAGTTAGTACAATGGATCACAAATTGTAAAATACATATGTAGGTGGTAGTGCCACCCTGAAGCTATAACTGGTTTCAGCATGAATGGGTCGACTCGTCCGGGGTAGTACTACCCGACACACAGAAACACCGACGTGTGTAAACAGTACTTGCATTGTTGCGTATATTTGAATATGTATTACTTGGAATTAATCATAAGGTAATATGATATTATTTATGTTGGGATTTTAGGTATTAGATACATGTTAGGACTGCGTATTACGTCACTATCTTAACTAATGGGCTGGGGATGTCCCGTCTTGCGCGACAGTCGTTTGCTCTACATCTGTGGATTTCCCGCGGTGGGTCGCAATGGTCGCAGCATTGCACACATATGTCGAGGAAATATTCCTTGAATTCAATTATAGCGGTATCTTGGAATGCTAATCTATCTGAAGTTAGACTAATCTGATGTTGGTCAATCCGCTTCTTCATTTATAGCATGCTAGCAATTTTCCGCAACTTTGCAATACGATCAGTCACGCTGAGTAGCATGTCATGACGCAGAAATTATAAGTTTAGTTCCTGCCAAAAAGTACCGCTCATTGCACTTAAAGAAGTATTTATTAAAAAAAAAAAAATTGGTCAGAAAATAAAAAAGAGTAGGTCTTAACACTGTTCGGTCTAAAGACCAATAAGAGCGGAGCACTAATGAAAAATGTTTCAAAATCGGGATTTTTTGTTCCTTTTGAGAGCTTCCGCTGCATGTTAGCGTTAGTCCAAAGTAACCATTATTACACGGACGAAGTCGCGGGCAGAGGCTAGTAGCTATATATAATTTGTGTGTATATACCCCGTGTGTATATAATTGAATTCCTTCGAAATGACTGGACAGCTTTTGATGTTTTTTTTTCTCGAACTGACTACGTCATTGACCTAGCAACACCTCCTAACAGCTTCACCGGATTATTAAATTTTTGTGTATGTTCAGGTGGGTTCAATAGTTCAGATTCACAATTAGGCCATGTAGGTGTCGCTGCGGTTGCAATCTAAGATGTTATTATCAAGGTAGGATATCGTGCGCCGACTCGCTATTCGCCTGTTTCTTTGGCACTAAAAATTGAGAGTTAATCGAGTCCATATTTTTTCTTCGAACTGAGTACGCTATTGACCTAAAAAGATCTTAACAGCTTCACTGAACTAGTAATCGAGCGCAGAAAATACATTTTCTTTGAGGTTCAATTACGTCAAAACTACTGAACCAATACTCATAGAACCAAGACTATTTGACGCTAAAATTTTCATAGATTGTTCTAGACTTTAGATTCCTATTTTTGGATTCGTTTAACTCTGCCTTTTTTTAATGACAAGCGAAGCGGGCGAGAGTCCTCCAGTAAAAAGTACACACAGAACCGGTCAAGCAGTGTACGATAGAGATGGCAATTCTTCGCAAAAATATTCGATTTTAAAGTAGATCCATATCTCGGTTTGTGGAATCGATACATTAAAAAATCGGTTCTAGAGTATCGATTTTCCAAAAATCGATCTCTTAATTTTTATTTTTGTTGAGCTTTTCTTCTAAATTATTTTATTTACAACACCAACAAGATTTTGACAAGGAGAGTATATAACATGCATTTTTAAGACTAAACTCTATATAATACATATACAATCTTAATTTTAGGTCTTTACGATGTATTATATGCTAAGGAAAATAAATTAATTAAATGAAAAAACTGAAACAAAAACAGAAAAAAAAAAACATTAACTTAATATCCCAATTATCTTCTTTTTTTATCTTAAGTTACTTGATCTAGATTTGTATAGATAGACTTTAGATTTACGAATTACCAGTGGGCACGGTGGACGTTGTCCCGCCCTTAAAATAAAAAACCTTGCCAAATCATATGCCTTCCTCATTAATTACTGTGTCTACTGGTGAAAACCGCATGGAAATCCGTTCAGTAGTTTTTGAGTTTATCGCGAACAGACAAGCAGAGAGACTTGGCAGATAACTTTGTTTTATACTTTGTAATGATTTTATGGTTTTATTTTTATGTACATAGAGAAAAAAATTAAGCCGTCCGGCACGCCTGGCAGATGTGAAACATCGAAATTGTTTTGTGTAAGTTATATGCATAAAAGAACAGATTACGACAGAAATCAGCCATGGCATAATGAAAAGATAAAGCCTTACAAATATAATCCATAAAATAATTACTGTGTATCTATTTTATTACATAAATATTCATTTTTATCAAATACAAAATTTCAACTAGACGCAGGCGAGGTATATCTGGCGGTATTTATCAAAGAGCGCTAGGTCGTCGTCGCGAGCCGCGTATCACTAACGATCGGCCGACAAAACAGTTTAAATCTTATGTTTATACAGATAGGGTTGCAAATGTTTTTGAGTATGCCATTAATAGTGCAAAGTTCGTGTCTTGCGTAGCCACGCGAACAATCAGGTACGCCTATAGATGTGAATTAAAATCGAATCACAATTTTATAATAGAGATCGTTTCGATATTTAATATTGTTATTAATCAATCTCAGATTGGCATCCCTAGTATATGGCCGCAATGCATGTTGCAAGCGGGGTCGGTCGTCCGCCTTGTAACCGGTCTCGGTCGCGGTCAAGGGGACACTAAAGCGGAACGCCAGTACACACTCTGTGAATTCATATAGCCGCGTCCCTTTCTAAAAGATCAACGCGCCCTTTGCAGTACCTTCAACGAAAATATATTTAAAAACTGGAATCGAATTACTTATAATTATTTTGAAATGCTACTCAGTAAAACCAGTAACAGTGTTTTAGGTTATAGTATTATGTTTTACAACAAAGCCCCAAAGCATATTATCTATTTGCCGGACTGTGAGTTAACGTCATTTTAAGTGGGTTTTGATGTGTAAAATCTGTAGGCGCGGGTAAACCTGATTGTTGGATTGGCGCGACGTGGCGACGCAAAACACGAACTTATCGTAACGTCGTCATTAAAATTCCAATAACTTTTGATATAATGAGCCGATTTTACTGAAACCAAGACTAATGTTGCTTTAGGATATGATTTATGATTTTGTACTTTAGAAGTAATAGTAATAGTAACTAGATCATCCTTATTTTTTAAAAACCCTAACAGTCTTGCCATTCTATTTAACAGTTCAGTTCGTAGTATCGTCGAGTATGCATCTGTAGTTTGGTCACCCTGTTACACCATACATTCTAAACCTATTGAGTCAGTTCAAAAAAATTTTCAAAAATTCTATGTTATAGGTATGGTCATGCTCGCAGTGTCTCTTCTTACTATGACAGATTAAATAAATATAACATTATACCATTACATGTTCGTAGAATTCAACATGATCTAGTATTTCTTCATAAATTGATGCACAATTATATTTCATCTCCCTCCTTGCTAGAGTCTCTTAATTTTAACACCAATTTCAATTATCGTTTTCCTAAAACATTTATTCTTAAAACTTATATGAATAATACTTCTTATTTCAA
Source organism: Antheraea mylitta (assembly GCA_014332785.1). Classification (NCBI taxonomy): domain Eukaryota; kingdom Metazoa; phylum Arthropoda; class Insecta; order Lepidoptera; family Saturniidae; genus Antheraea; species Antheraea mylitta. The sequence continues at coordinate 264,864 of JACEII010000102.1, read as the reverse complement.
CCCAATTGTACGTATGACTCGTATATATAATGAGCTTGCAAGCAAACACATTTCATTAGACATATTTGACCATCGGGCATTCAAATTCAAAAAAACAGTTAAACACATTTTATATCCATGACCATCTCAACAACATTTTCCATATTATATTTTAATATTCATTATTTATGTTTGCCAACCTGTTCTTTATTTTTTTTTTGCAATTGGGTAATTTTAGTTTTCATAGTTGAATTCACTTGAACTTTTTCGTTTATTCTTTTATATATAGTTTTTTTAATCCATTGTTTCTATTCTATTAAAACAATTATTATTTCCTTATTATTATTATGATTAGTGTAAGTTAAGTTTCTATGTGATAAAGCGTTTTAGGTCTTCAGTTTAGTTTTTTTTTTATTATTATTTCTATTGTGTTATTATTTTTGACTGTCGACTGTTGCTTTATCCATGTGTAAATAAATAAATAAATAAATACGTGTTCAAAGAAGCAGACAGGCAGAAACTTCTAAACGTGATTGTGTGGATTGAATGTATTCAATTACTTATACCAAGACATCGACAACAATTTTTTTTTTAATCTAAAAGAACAGACACACAGATTTACTTTCTCGTTATATGTATCGAGAAAGACTATAGGCTATATATCATTACGCTAAGACCGGAGCGGAGCACCAAAAAAGAATGTTTCAAATTCGGAGTTTTTTTTCACTATTAAGATCTTCCGCTGCGTGTTACCGTTACTAAAAAGTAATTATTCCACGTAGACGAACTCGCGGGCAGAAGCTAGTTAGTTGTCTATACTAATATTATAAAGAGGTAAAGTTTATGAGTTTGTGACGTTGTGAGGTTGTGACGTAGGGGGTAATCACATGAACTTCTGGTCCGATTTGAAAAATTCTTTCAATGTCATATAGCTCATTTATCGATGATGGTTATAGGCTGTATATCATCACGCTAAGACCAATAGGAGAGGAACACCAATGAAGAATGTTTAAAAATCGGGTTTCTTTTCCTCTCGAGGGGAGCTCCTGCTGCATGTTAACGTTAGCCCAATGTAACTATTCCACGCTAACGAAGTCGCGGCAGAGGCTAGTAACGTCGTAAAGCAAGGAGTGTTATGTTCGGTAAGCGATCAACTTTTTCGGTCGTGTAACGGAAAAAAATATGTCAACCCTGTGTCAAAAATGTAAGATTATCGCAAAAAACCAGTTCCCAGCATACAGCAAAATATGAAAGCGCGATTTTTATAACTGTGTGTGTGATGAGTAGGCGTTTAGAAATTAATAACAGACGGTGTTGCCAGATATGGAGTGATTGCCCGGTATGTCCCAGGTTTCTCAACTTTGATTCATATATATTTATCAAAGCAAACCAAGAATGCTTTATTCAAACTAGGCCTTGTAAAACCGCTTACGAACGTAAAAATAGGCAATGCGACGTGAAAAAAATTAATCGATTTTTCGACATAGAAAACTCAATTATTTTTATCGATCTAAAATATCGAATCGATCTCTGACACTATAAACTCTTCATTCGAGTTTTTTTTCCACTATCTAGTAAGCAATTCTTGTATATTTTTATATATTCAGAATCTCGGAAACGTCGTCATCTATTTCCGTGAAACTTAGTATGTAGGTAGTTTCGGGGATGATAAATCGATCTAGCTAGATTTTATTAATAGAAAACTTTTTTTACTGAGTTTTCAGGTAATGAAAAAATATAGCTAGAATATAAAGGTAAATTTCGCCGCCGCGTCACAACAAAAATAGCTCAGATGGGAATCGGCTGCTCCGAAAATCCGTGTAACCCCAGTTCGATTCCGGGTGGCAGCAAAAGAGATACCTTTATATATTTTTTTTGGTAGAAAAAAAACCCTAATTTTTGAGTCAAACCTAATATTTTATTTTAATTTACTTAATAATATTAAAAAAAAAAAAAACTTTCGCTCCGTCGCTCAGGTTCTATTCCACTATAATTAATACGAAAACTCAATAGAGAACACATTTATTTCATTTGAATTTTACTTCCGTCGGCAGTCCTTATGACAACCTTGATATTTTTTTAATTTGATTCGCCAACTTTATTACTTATTCTTATGTTAACGCTGAATTAATCTAAAACGGCTTACATATATTTCGGTGAATTGCTTGTAATTCAGTTTAAATTGAAACATTATTTACTTACATACATTAACATACAATAAAACAATTACTATATTAACATACATTAACATATCCACTAATTTATGCAATCATGTATCTATTTCAATTAATATGTAAGGGTTTAGGATATTGTAATTGATAACAGTTTTACAATTGGTATCGCGTATGTATTTCAATTTATATGTAGTAGTGTAAGACATTGTAATTGTTAATAATGTAATTTATGTTATCATGTATGTATTTCA
>JACEII010000102.1:237267-262450 GCA_014332785.1 Antheraea mylitta | reverse complement strand
AATTTATGTTATCATGTATGTATTTCAATTTATATGTATTAGTGTAGAACATTGTAAACTTCAATAGTTTTATATAATTGTCATGTTGCTAACTGATATCAGTCCGCTTCGCTGTGTATCCAATAAACTTTTAATTTAAAAAAAAGCCGAAGCAGTGATAACGACTGTCGACAGTAATGAAAACTCAAAACAACTCAACTTTGACGTATCTCTCGGCAGTCGCCGTTGTTTTTGGATTGCACTGTGATTACTATCAGGCACATTGCAGTCACTTAGCCATGCTACTATAAAAAAAAACATTAACTTAATATCCCAATTATCTTCTTTTTTTATCTTAAGTTACTTGATCTAGATTTGGATAGATATACTTTAGATTTATGAATTACCAGTGTGAATTACTAAACAATGGAATACCTGCGTTCTTTTTGGAATTATTTAAATTTATACTTTGTAAATTAAAATTATTAACAACAGTCTGACTTTTTTATCTATAGATACTTCGAATAATAATTATATACAATTTTATACAGTTTTTGGTCAATGAATACGTTGGGCTGCATAAGTTTAATTCAAAATATCGATATTAGATGTTCAAAAGCAGCTATACTACGCGACGCTAGTCTGATGCAAGTTCAATAAGTCACAAGCATGTCGAGGTCATCGGTGACACGAACTCATAAGATTTTACCTTACCGAAAATTCTTAATGCGGCTTAAGAAATTTTCATTAACAAAATAACCTAGGTCTATCCACGATAATGATATAGTTTCAGTAGTTTTCATGTTATTTAGCCTCAAAAGATATTTTAATTGTATACATGTATATAGAGCTCTTTATATAACTAAAAATCAATAATCGAATTGAATCTTATGAAACAAAAATCTGTGACAAAAAAGAGGTAGCTATAAAGGTATATTATATTATATTATATATATACATATATATTCATCATATATATATAGGTTTTAAGCATTGGAAGAATGAGGTAGTATTCTTAATGTATTCAAAACTAGCCTCTGCCCGCGACTTTGTTCGCGTGGAATAATTACTTTGGGCTAACGTTAACACGTAGTGGAAGCTGTCAAGAGGGACAAAAATCCGTTATCATCACGTTAAAACCAATAGGAGCGGAGCACTAATGAAGAATGTCCCAAAATCGGGCTACTTTTAGAGCATCCGCTGCGTGTCGGTGTCAGTATTATATGCGTTGCCATGGTAACATGATAACATCCTATCGGAAATATTATGAGGGTTTATTTTATGTTCCTGTTCTAAAGTTTATTCTACGATTTTAATTCCAGTTTTTGATTATACGTAATACGCTGCTATCGCTAATATTTTAAAAGTCTATTTTGTGCTGCTATTCTAAAAGGTTTGTAATAATAATATTCGTTCATCAATACAGGGGAAGGAATTAATCCATACTGCCAATTTTGAAGTTGTCAATATAGGTAGTTCTTAGGTATTCTCTACCCAGTTTTCTTCTATGTCTAAAGTTAATGTAAAGGTTAAGCGCCAAATGTTCTATATAATATATCATAAATTTTCATCTTCTTAATTTTCAAGACCCCAGAATACATGCTCCGTGGTATTATTTTTCATTCATTTCACTTATGCACAATAAACAAACCATATTAGATAAAACGCCACCAATTTAACACAATATAGAATCAAATAACACAAGATTATGAATAAAATATAAAATCCCCTACATGACAGGCTGAAATCCCCCCAAAAACTGCTCAAAAAGCATATTCTACGTTAGTTTTGTTCCTAATTTTTGGTTCGTGATATATTACGTATTATAAGAATAAAGTGTGTGTATATAATATTAAAATAAATACTTTTTGATGAATACATGTATCTGCGGTGCTACAAATATCAACATTTTTTTTTAAATTCTGTGAAAATGTCCGTTTGTTTATTTGTTCTGGGTAATCTTCGAAACGGCTGGACCTATTTGAAAGGTTTTTTAGAGATGACTACGCTATTGACCTAGCAAGGTCTTAACAGCTTCAACGGAGTGCAAGTAATATTTGAACGGGAATTTTACGGGCAAATAACTAACTAATTAGCTGTTTTATTTTAAGCTAGCGGGTTCAGCAGACGATACCCGCCCTGATAATAAGGCAAAGTATATCTAAACCTTGCCCAAGAATCATTTTATATATTGGTAAAAACGGTATGAAGATGCGTTTTTGATCTTATCGCGAACAGATATATAGACAGAAGTGGAACACGACTTTATTGACACTATGTTATTCGTGCATTCGTATGTGTGAAATTGACCAAAAATATGTCGTTTACTGTAAACATGCGCGTGTGACATACATTGTATTGGACTCCAAGACTAAATATAATTGAAAGTCATATGTTTATATGTGATTTAAATTATAGCAAGGTATATTAATAACTTGATTATATCAACAATATGGACATAAATTATATCTATATAATAAAAGATTTGACACATATTGTACGATAATGTATAGATTAATATTTTTATTACTTTCTTATATAGTGTAAGTGAGCACTGAGGGTAATACATAGATAGTAGTTTAAAGTTCCAGCTATGTGGCCTATGATAAATCCCATCCCATTCGATACACTATTAGTATTCACATACATGTTACCTGTTACTGTAGATGATGTGCGTGTTATACTTACAAATATTTTTGAAAGAGTATTATTGTTATTTACACATCTAATAAAATTTTAAATCCATTTAATATATTCAAAAAACGCGTGCAAAGTCGCGGGTAACAGCCAGTATTAGTATAAATATATATATGGATATATGTATACAAAGAGATGAAGACAGAGAGAGAGAGAGACATGTTGAAATCTATAGCACATTACTTTTTTTTAGACCGTAGTGAGTATCGCGCACTTTTAAAATATATACAGCGTGACTGGTTAGTCACCAGCAATATTTTTACAGGTAGTTGATTCCTGTTTTAAATCAATAAAAAATAGGTGCCTTAATATTCGACCTAATGATCTCGAGAGATGCAAAATCCATATACACTCAACATTAGGTGGTTTACGCAAAAACGAACTGATGTAATAATAAGGAAAGCAATGAATCACACCATGCTGCACTTCATCTCGCAACCCGATTCCCATTGTTCCACCGTGCGGCGTTCCCATTTTAAGCAGTTATGTAATGATCAACCTTGAAAATGGTCCCTTTAAAGTTGTTCATTGAAACTAGGCCTGATTTTTTTTTTGTTTAAAAGTATGTGAGACTTGAGTTTTGGAACAAACTTTAACTGAGGTTCTCTTTGTTGTTTATTAGTATATGTTTTGATGTTCTATTTTATATGTTAAACGTGACCATTAACTGCTAAAGGATTGAAGGGTGTTAAGCTTTAAACAGTCACCTGGTATAAGCATTGTGTATTATTAACATTATTAGTATTAAAATATTACAAAATAATGCCGAAAAATAATGGTTACTACCATAGTATATTTATCGTAATCTCTGAAAAATTAATTAGAACACTAAGTTCTCCTAATCACCGAAATCATCAGATACATAATTTATCAATTCTTATACATGAGTACATTACTTATTTAAGTATTTGTTCTAATGTACTGTTTTGTATTACTAAATTAATATTATTAATTAAAATGTAAGTGGGTCAAGGGATTATTGTGATTAACATGCTGCTACTCGTTAACATATATACCAGGTGAATGCTTAGACACTCGCTAGGATATAAAACTTCATGATCACGTATAACACATAAAATAGTATTATCAAAACAAATACTAATAGACAACAAAGAGAACCTTAGGTAAAGTTTGTTCTAAGAATTTCATAAGTATGGAAGTGAAAGCGCAACAGACAGACAGTTAAGTACTATCGTATTTATAATATTAGTAAGTATTTAGGATTTCTTGTTTGGTTGTTATTGGAAACAAACGCAGATAGTACGACGACACGTCTGTACAATAACACTTCATGTCTGTCAGAATTATATTAAAAAATTGTCAGTTTAAATCGGTAAAATAATTAAATATATTTTAAGAAGTAATATTTTTCGGTAATATTATGTTTGCGAGCTGGCAACACTGGCCTCTCGTACAACATTGAACTTGTGGAACGCGGCCGTTGCTCGCTTCACATATCAACTCGTTTCTGACCAATAAGTATTGTGAATATAATTATTTATTGGTTGGTGACTTTGAAATATGGAGCGAAACCGGTCCTAGAGATGGTTGATTCTTATGTGATATCCAAGAACTAGTAGTCCGGGGCAAAAGAACTGACTAGGGCATCTCAAATCTATCTATTCAAATCTAACGAGTGCGTACTTTTTCGATTTTCGTAAAAAAAAGTGTTGTAGGTGTCTAGGATTAAGTAATAGAATACATTTCAATCATTTTTAGAAATGTCTGTCTGTCTGTTTGTATCAACACAGATCAATGCTAAAGCACTAGGTTCATAATAAAACTATAATATAAAGAAAATCATAAAGCACATCCTCGGGAGTAACTTACGTTTTTTTTTCATTAAAATCGGACCACTTTTTCAAAAGTTCTTCTAATTTTAATGAATGCTCGAGTTAAGTACGAGAGAAGAGTAGTTAAATCTTTAACTAATTTGGTTGAACGCGTTAATATCAAGAACTGCTGGTCCGATTTGAAAAGTTTTTTCAGTGTTATATAGTTCATTTATTGAGGAAGGCTATTATGGACTACCATCACGCAAACAGAACAACAAAATCAAAATATTTTATTCAGCTTAGTCCCTAATGTATGTGTATGTATGTATACTCCCGGCCGTTTTCGGCCACAGCGACTGCTTCAACTCCGACGCTCGTGTGGCTAATATAGCCGATTTTCTTACGAAAGGTGCGTGCACATTGTGCACAAGTGAGAACACCATTCTCGTAGCTATAATTGATTGCCGCTGGTGTTCGGACTTTCAATTCATCTCGTCTACTATCAAGTGCAGCACGTCGATGTTCTTCATAATTCTGGATTTTAGTTGCCACATGAGTTCTCCATTCTTGACGTTTAGCTGCTATATCCTCCCACTGTGAAGGATCTATATGACACTTTTTCATGTGACGCTTTAGCACATCTTTGTATCTAAGTATTTGACCGCCCTGCTTACGCTTTCCGTCTTCGAGCTCAGAATAAAAGATGCGCTTCGCTAGTCGCTCTTCCGCCATACGTGACACATGACCGCACCACCGAAGCTGTCGTCGCATTAAATATGCTTCAATGCCACATACATTGGCTCGACGTAACACTTCGGTGTTTCGTACACAATCAGACCAATGAATTTTTAAAATTTTCCTCAGGCATTTGAGATGGAATTGGTTTAATGTGCGAATGTGACGACTGTACACGGTCCACGTTTCTGCGGAATATAAGATGTTAGGTAGCACTATACGGTCACCCTTATTTTTATATAAGGCTCTAATTCGAGGTGTAAGGGCTGTAGCAGGGCGTCTAGCTGTATCATCCTTAGGGCTCTACCAGCTGGCCCACATAGGGCGGTAGAGCTTTAATGACCGCAGGCGCGTTGCAATCTCTCATCAGTGGCTCCAAGTAGCTGTAGTGCACGCAGCGGCCAAACCCCGGTAAACCGCGTCAGCTCGCGGGCTAAACCTGATTGAGAGGGGTCTGTCCCTTAACAGACTTTATAGCGAAACCTTCTTGCTTAGTGCATAAAGTCTATTTCGGTGGGAAAGGCAGCTTAAAGCAGATATGCAAAAAGTTTGGCGGACCTGGTGGAATAGCAAGGCAAGGTGAATGGCCAAGGGCGACGGTAGAAGGCGTTAGTTACTGTCGGTCAGACACATCATCGGAACCTTCCTCTGGTTGTATCGGTTCTCCGTTCCACTGGATTAGAGAGGGGGAAGACGAGTCTGTGCACCTGCGTTTGCGCGTACGCTTGCGCACTGGAATATTTCCTGCGCACCTGACTGCTTCCGAATTATGGACTCCGATATAGACTAAGTCCCATAGCGACGGGCTGAGGTAGAAAGGTCTGGTTTGATGCAGATTGGGCTTTGTCTGAAGCCTGCATATGGGCGGCTTCAAGGGTGTTCTTAGAACGTCGTGGTCGTTTTCTCTCTGCACTGGGGTGACGGAGAGAGTTCGGCAGCACTTGGAGTGACAAAGCAGCCCTATTTAGGGTGGCACTGCTTTCCCCGTCCAGCCGGGGAGGGGACTAGAAAAGGTGTCCTAAAAAAATGCTTACCCCACTATTTAAGGTTGGTAGTAACCGCGGCTGCCTCCGCATCATAAATTCGCGGTCGAAATAAGATAAGGACCTAATAAGGAACTTATGAATGTCAAAACTACCACCGGTTCCGAACCGAACCACTCATCGAGAAGAAACGGTAAAACCTCGATCGGGTACATTTTTTTAACATATATATATTTCCAATACATCATACAATCGTTTTTAGTGGATGCACAGAGAGGAGTTAATTCCAGACATCACCATCGTTCACATACTGATCCAATCTATAAAATCCTTTTGACGCCAAAACCCGCTCGACGTAGCGCTTAAACTCACAGTCCGGCAAATCGGTAATATGCTTTGGGACTTTTATTGCCAAAAATCACCGTCACCAATAGGAGTGACAATGAAGAATGTTTCAAAATTGGGGTTATTTTATCGTTAGACTAAAGTAACTATTCCAATTGGACGAAGTCGCGGGTTCAAGTTATTAACACCGGAACTGGATACAAAAGTTTTCGTAATACCCTTTTTTTCTGTTCTGTAGCTTCTTGGTTCGCATCTATTTATGCTGTCGTTTTTTTAATTGTATACGTCAAAAATCATATGTGTTAGCAGCTATTGGATGTTTTCTATTATTATTATTTTTTTATTGTAGCACGGCAAAATTACTGCACTATGCCTGATGGTAAGCACAGTGCAGTCCAAAAATAATAGCGACCACCGATTGACACACTATCCATCGCCAGTCGCCACTATCATGCCGTCCTGCAAAAAACTGGATATGCACAGGCTGATCCCGAAACGCGACCCGCAGAAGCGAATCACTATTACAGGCTTTTTCGCCATATACATGGTGGTTGCGACCCAGTCAGGCTGTAAAACCCTACCACACCACTTTCGCCATTGCCTCGTTCGTTATTCAGCATGGTGCACCACGAGCAGGTGAGGTTGGCTTGGGTGTCTCAAGTCTTATGATATTATTTGACACCCCTTACACCCCAAAATTTTCTATTAATTATAAGTTATTTACTAGCCTCTGCGTCGTTCGCTTTTTTTTCTCGAACTGTCTACGCTATTGATCTAGCAAGGTCTTAACAGCTTCACCGGACTACTAAAGCGTGGAATAGATACTTTGGGTTAACGTTAACACGCAGCGAAAGCTCTCAAGAGGAAATAAAACCCCGATTTTTAAACATTCTTCATTGATGCTCCGTTCCTATTGGTCTTAGCTTGATGATATATACCCTATAACCATCCTGGATAAATAAGCAATATAACACTGAAAGAATTTCTCAAATCGGACCAGTAGTTCCTGAGATTACCCCCTACAACGTCACAAACTTTACCTCTTTATAATATTAGTATAGATTATAATTCTATCTTTTATGATGTTATTGCCTTTATGCCGGTTATATTACGGGAACATCTTTAGGTTATAATGCATGACCCCATGGCTGATCATACAAACCGCGTTGTGAGTCACATTGGTTCAGATAATACAGTCATGTTGCTTTCAACGCTTAGCGTCCCAGTTCCTCAAGGACCTCTAGTGTAGACTCTTCAATCCATGGAAACAGGAAACGAACCGACTAGATGAAATATTCTCGTTTCCTCAATGTTAGTAATTACACAAGTCTGTGTCTACACACAGGCTCTACTGAATCACGTCACTCCGCGCCGCCACACAAAAAGATAACTATAACCACTGTATCTTGCACACACCGCAACCCATTAGGGTGTCCATTATATATAAATTTGTGGGTCATCTGTTGTTACGTTATCACCACCGTCCATAGACCCCAGCAATACCAGAGAAGTTGTAAGAGCGTTGCCAGCCTTTGTTGGTGACGAAGGGGAAGGGGGCTTGTGAAGACAGGGCGGTGGGTCTCCGGAACTCTTACTAACCGAACGAAACGCAACGATGCAAGTATTGTTACTTTGTTTTCTGTGAGAGGGTGATACTATCCCATTCGAGCTGAAACCTTCAGCGTTTAAAACCATCTTTGACTTTTTTCACTTGATACCGTTCAAATAGTTTATATACTAAAAACATTTAAGAAAGAAAAAAATAGAGACATAAGGACTGTCGACAAAAGTGAAAACTCAAAACAGTGGAATTTAAATTGTTTTCTCTTTTAAATTTATAAGTTAATTATAGTGTAAATTATTTAAATTTCATAATTTGTTAATTAAAATTATTATCATTAGTCTCTCTTCCACATCTATTAGCACTCTGAATAAACTATACTAATATTATAAAGAGGTAAAGTTTGTGAGTTTGTGACGTTATAGGGGGTAATCTCAGGAACTATTGGTCCGATTTCACTAATTATTTCACTATTACATAGCTAATTTATCGAGGAAGGTTATAGGCTATATATCATCACACTAAGGTCGAAAAGAGCGGAGCACATATGAAACATGTTTCAAAATCGGGTTTCTTTTCCATTTGAGAGTTTCTGCTGCGTGTTAGCGTTAGCCACAGTAACTATTACTACGTGGACGAAGTCGCGAGCAGGGACTAGTATAAAATATAATTATTAGATATACATAGGTTCTTATTCTACTTTTTTTTTTCATAAATGTTTTTAGCCTAACGATACTCAAGTCGAAAACTGAACTTGGTAAATAACGGACACCCTACTACCACCCACTGACCTTCCAAAATCCTTTCTCACGTCTCACAAAATACAAAGCTTTTCTCAAGGATTTTACCGTTTAGCAAAAAAAAATGTCAATAGATTATTTGAAAGAGATAGTAGTCATTCAGCGCGTAACTATACAATAGCCTATACAACTTGTTAAACTAACCGTCAGCGGTTATAGATGTTATCAATTTACGGAAGTATTGCTATTCGACAGCTCAACTTTTTTTATAACAAAAGAGGCAAAAGAACATGTGAGTTGGTGGGTGAGGGAGGGGGGAAGAGAAGGGGAGGAGGGGAGGGGGTTGGTGGATACCGGCGTTCTCATTGACCGAACGAAACGCAACAATCCAAGCACTGCTACTCAATGCCGGTTTTCTGTGGGTCAGTAGTACCGGGGACGAGCCGACCCATTTATGCTAAAACCTAATTTTCCGATAAGAAATATATGGAAGAGTTGTTGAGATACGTATTCTTGGTACACATATATGTTTCAACAACTCAAATATATATGAATAGTTAGTTAGCTAGGTTGCATGTAACAGGCAACAGCCAAGCCGAGGTGTGCCGTGCATTCTTGAACTAGTTGCCCAAATAAAGTCGGCTGAGTGCCCTAAGCACTCGCCTTAGTAGTCCGGTGAAGCTGTGAAGGCCTTGCAAGGCCAATAACGTAGTCAGTTCTAGAAAAAAATCATGCTGAAACCAGTTAGCTTCAGCGTATCTCTACCACCTAAAACTCATGCACTTGCTAACAATACACTGCAAAAGCTCTCACACATTCAAAGTAACATATATTACTTTACAACGCTGACGGATTCAGTACAAAACAGTGTGGGTCCCCGATCCCTTTCCTTAACGCGTAGAATAGCTTGGGTCCCATTTCAACACATACTTCTTGAAGAAAAACTTGTTATGGTGCGGTAGGGGAAATTTTATACATTTGTACTATATTACATACTAGCTGTGTTCTGCAACTTCATCCGCATGGAATTATATGTACAAAACAGTAACTTATATAGTCGTCTGAATGTATTAAGTCCATTTACTTATCTATTTTCCTCTCGTACCTAGGTTGAGCCGTGATTAACTTCTAACCGACACGCGTTAGAAGTTATACTTCTTTGGCGTAACAAGATAAAAATCTTTTGAAAAATTTTATCATTCGCCTTATTCTACGTTTGTAGAAAAAACGACACTAACAATAGAAAAAACGTATTTAATACATTGAAAGTTTTAATACAAAGAAATACAAACAACAAATTCAAAGAAATAGAATGTTGACTATAGCTAACTTCAGGGTGTCGGTTTTTCGTGACGGTGCACGCGCGCATTGTAATAACCTCAGGGTGTCGGTTTTTCGTGACGGTGTGCGCGCGCATCGTAATAACTTCAAGGTGTCGGTTATTCATGTCTGTCCGCGCGCGCATCGTAATAATTTCAGGGTGTCGGTTTTTCGTGACGGTGTGCGCGCGCATCGTAATAACTTCAAGATGTCGGTTATTCATGTCTGTGTGCGCGCGCATCGTAATAATTTCAGGGTGTCGGTTTTTCGTGACGGTGCACGCGCGCATCGTAATAACTTCAAGGTGTCGGTTTTTCGTGACGGTGTGCGCGCGCATCGTAATAACTTCAAGATGTCGGTTATTCATGTCTGTGTGCGCGCGCATCGTAATAATTTCAGGGTGTCGGTTTTTCGTGACGGTGCACGCGCGCATCGTAATAACTTCAGGGTGTCGGTTTTTCGTGTCGGTGTGCGCGCGCATCGAAAAAATTTACTCTCATCATATTCCCTAACGCGACAAAAGGAGTATAACTTCAAAATAAATGCTAAGCTATTCTCGAAGATACGCCTTTTCTTTGTGTGGTTTTATTGTGAACCCAGTACTTTAGCAGTGATGCGTGTACATACATACAGACAGACATTTCTAAACATACGTTGTCCGCGTACGACTTAGTTTAATATCTGTATAGTGGTTACAACGACGCAATGCTTCAGAGAAGACAATGATTTTCTATAATAATTTCCGTGTAATTGAAATGTAATATAGTAATAACTAATTATTTGCAGGCAACAGTGTTAGCGATAACGTATATTGGGTCCGACAATACAATTGCTTTGACCTATGTGTGGGTGTCGCGACCTTGACACTATTGTTGGAACATATCGAGTAAAATTATATTTGAAACAGATAGAGGTTATGGTTTTGCGATAACCCGTGTGTCGCGCGATAACTTGGTGTTTAAATTTTTAGTGCAAACTGTTTACAGAATACCGAATCTAGAAGAGTATGATTTTTTTTTTTCGAAATGTCTACGCTATTGACCCAGCAAGGTCTTAACAGCTTCACCGGATTACATGAGAGTATGACACAGAGATAATCTATACTAATATTATAAAGAGGTAAAGTTTGTAAGTTTGTGACGTTGTAGGGGGTAATCTCAGGAACTACTGATCCGGTTTGCATAATTATTTCAATGTTATATAGCTTATTTATCGAGAATAGTTATAGGCTATATATCATCACGCTACGACTAATAGGAGCGGAACACCAATGAAGAATGTTCAAAAATCGTTTTTTTTCCTCTTGAGAGCTTCCGCTGCATATTAATAATAGCTCGCAATATATATTTCACGCGAACGAAGAAGAGGCTAGTATTGAAATATGTGTGTTGAGTTTTTGGCGCGATTTTAGTCTTTCATGTAGTGGATTTTATATTTAATGTGTTAATGTTTAAAAATGAACATAATCCGTCTTATTAGAAAAAAGTTATATACATATTGAATACTTGCATTAAAAAAGTTTGGGTACTTTCGTATAAAACACACCGCGCTCGCCAATCGCTGCCAAGGCAAGTTTGCGTTATCCTTTTTCACAAGTGAAACCTTTTTTTTATTAGCGAGGGGAAAATCCTACATGAAATACACCTCACGTCGCCGGGGGACAGCGTGAGGGTTATGTCTTTTTTAACGTGGAGAAAAAATCTTCATGGACTGTCAAAGCTCCCGGGGGGGAGCCCGACTTGAGCCGCCCATCCCTACGTGCGAGTCACGCAGGGGTAGGGCCGAAAACGGCGACTCGAACCGGCTAAAACTCCACGACAACTTACGCCGCACTATGGGAGTGCCCGGGGTTGCGTGAGCAAGCTCCGCGAGACCCCCGGCGGCAGGCGTTCCCTACGCTACACCCGGCTGAGGCAGGCCGGTTGCAGGACTGCCTCCCAGCCCGCCAAGCCCGTGCAATGGGAGTCCAGGCCTCCCGACCCTTCCCCCTGGGTTCGGTCGACAGCGGAGAAATCAAGCCACTCCGCCGTCACCCTGCGATGATTTCTTACCGAGGTTTACTCCTTCTACTCCACCTGAACCCCCCTGAGGTTCCCTCCGACCTACGCTAACCTAAGCATTTCCTCCCCGTCCCACGATCCTAACCTTACCCTACCTATCGCAAACCCTAATCCCTCCAATCCCTGGACTTGTCCACCCACTAGGTAGGTGGGTAGGCAAACCAGAGGTTGCCTAACCACTCCACTCCTCTAAATCCCTAACCCTAACCAATGCCTACCTACCTACTCGGTCCCTACGCCCGCCTAGCCCCTGGTCTTGCCTACTTACATAGTAAGTAGGACTTCTACCGTTTAAAAACCCCTCGGCCGCTAAACGCGAATATGGACTAGGGTGCGGGGTAACGACTAACCTAACCAAAGCGAGATAGAAGACCAGATGGTCATTGACATTGTGCTTTAACAAAGACGCGTACAGGATTGAGTATAATTTTTGTATTTAATTAATTCATATATTAAGCATCTGTTTTTTTAATTGATTTAGAAAGAGAATCTAGTGCAGAGTATCCTCCTTACATATTGCTACTGTCTAAGCATTCAGCCTGTATTACTCTGTTTTTCAGAGTTTGAAATCGCCCATACGTCGTGGGCTGTTGTGATGATTATGCCAATACATTAGGTCTATAGCCCTGCAGTGGGTCTGTAATCACGTTTTTATACCACAAGATATAGTGCAAAACAGAGAGATTCAAAGCTCACGAACTATGTTCACAGACTAACATTTGAAATACACGAGGGCAGAAAAATAACATTTGGTCGAGAATTCAAAATGAATCATTTTTAGTTTTTTTTTTCTTTTCATATAATAGGAGGGAAACGAACAGGTGGGTTACCTGATGTTAAGTGATCACCACCGTCCATAGACACTAGCAACACCTAGGTAGTCGCGAGTACGTTGCCAGCCTGTGTTTAGGGGGAAGGAAAGGGAAGGGAGAGGGGATATGGGCCACCGGCGCTCTCTCTGACCAAACGAAACGCAACAATGCTAGCTTTGTTACTTTACGTTGGTTTTTTGTGAGAGGGTGATACTACCTCGGATGAGCTGACCCATTCATACTGAAACCAATAATAGCTTCAGCGTTACTCTACCTAGAACCAACAATGACAGGTATATATAAAATCGAGTGTCCCGAACAAAGCCAATGTTAGCTACTCATATATTGTTGGCTTTTAAGTCATGGTGTAGTTTGAATATGTACTGAGATAACGAAGCAGGAAAGGAACAAACGCTAGGGATTAAGCTATCGGACATTGGTCTTATGTTGCATGTTGAATAAGTTGCGAAATTTATGTATATAGTACCTGGGCGACCGACTCTAGCTCGGTTCTTTAAAAATCATTTTTAAATTAAAATAAACTGTTAGGTTCCCTTTATAAAATGTAATTTTTTTACAAAAAAAAAAAAATCTCTTCTTCTGTCACTCGAACTAGGGTTACACGGATTTTCGAAGTAACCGATTTCCATCTGAGCTATTTTTGTTTTGACAGCGACGGTGAAATTTACCTTTATATTCTAGCTATATATTTTCATTGCCTGAAAACTTAGTTAAAAAAGGTTTTCTATAAATAAAATCTTGCTAGATCGATTTATCGTCCTCGAAACTACCTACATACTAAGTTTCACGGAAATCCCTGATGCCGTTTCCGAGATCCTGAATATATACAAATATAAAAAATATACAAGAATCGCTCGTTTAAAGGTATTAGATACATATATTCATGAGTTGCTTGAAAACCTGTAACCGCTTTGTGTCAGGTGTGTCTCGCATTATGAGGAAAATCAAATTAAACACGTGTTTGAATTATATCATTTGGTATTTGCTGGTCGAGTCGAGTTAAGGAAAATTGCAAACCAAATAACACGCAAGTGTTTAAAACCGATAAGCAGAGGTACTGGGTTACACAGGTACCGTACAATACATAATATTATCTATTTAACTCATAATTAACTAAATTTAAAGCTCCACGACAGTTTATTTTTTTATATCATATAGGAGACAAACGAACAGGCGGGTCACTTGATGTTAAGTGATCACCGCCGTCCATAGACACTATCAACACCAGTGGAGTCGCAAGTGCGTTGCCAGTCTGTGTTTTAGGGGAATGGGGGAAAGTAGTTGGGGAGAGAAGAGGGGAAGGCAGAGGAGAGGAGATGGGCCTCCGACACTCTCACTGACCGAACGAAACGCAAACAACACTGTTACTTCACGTCGTTTTTTTGTGGGTCGGGTGGTACTACCCCAGACGAGTCGACCCATTCATGCTGAAACCAGTTACAGCTTCAGCGTGGCTCTACCACCTGCAAAATAATCAATACATTTCTTTATTTTCTTTTTCCACAAAGGTTATTTTTAGCGGTACTCTTTCAGGATATTTCCGTAAGCCATTCTTTGTGGTGGATACAGTTCGTAGTTACTGATGATTGATCTTTGAATGTGGAGAATTGCTGTCTGATTGAGAAAATCAAAGGTCATATAACCAGTATGCAAAATGCTACTAATTGTTATCGGACGAAGAAGCTCGTAAGAACATTATACAAACTACATCGGTTTAAGAACGGACTATCTTGTTTATAGTGTTAACAGTATTTATTATGCTAATGATCCTGCGCAATTCAGTGACATAAAAATTTACATCACTGCTACAAAACTATCACCCCCCGCTTCAGCGGGCTCGGCGAACTTTGTCCCTCTCTGGGGGTAAATTTTACTCCCGCACACCAGATTAGGCCCCCTTCGGCAGCGGCTCAAGCCTAGGTCTATTCCCTCGGCGTGGACTCGGCACTGCAACTACATTACACATATCACCCCCACACACGTGCACGCTTACACGCTTTCACATGAAAGTGGCAGGGTTTTATTTTTTTTTCCTTATCAAACTGAAAAAACTTTCGAAATTTCCCGATCAGAAATATGTGTAACAGTTATTGAGGTATGTATGCTTGGTACACATATGTTTCAACAACTCATACATGTTATATGAATAGTTAGCTAGCTTAACTAAGATAGGTCGCGAATTGCATGTAACAGGCAACAGCCAAGCCGAGGTGTGCCGTGCACCCTCGAGCTAATTGCCAAAAATAAAATCGGCTGAATGCTTTAAGCGCTCATCTCAGTAGTCCGGTGAAGCAGTTAAGACTTTGCCAGGTCAACAGCGTAGTCAGTTCGAGAAGAAAAAAAAATGCTAATGGATGTGTTCCAATTTGCAATATTTAATTATAATTAATTTCAGGTCATTCTATTAAGTAAGTACTGCTCTTTTTTTTATTTGTTGGCTTATAAGTTCATTTACTTATCTACTTTTCGTTGTCATTAAAATTACGATAACGTTTAGTATAGTGAAGCGATTTTGATGAAACTAAATCTTACTCGAATATATGCTTTATGATTTTCTTCGTGAGATCTTATCGTGAACTCCTCTCTGTGCATCCACTATAAGCTATTCTATGATGTATTGGAAATATATGTAAAAACATATTTGTTTTTTTTTTTTTTAATTGATGCACGACAAAGTGACTGCACTATGCCTGATGGTAAGCATAGTACAATCCAAAAACAGTGGCGACCACCGAGAGACAGATTATCCATCGTCGGTCGCCGCTGTCATGCCGACCATAATGACGAAAGTCACTCGGTACTGGATATGCACAGGCTGATCCCGAAACGCGACGCGCAAAAGCGAGTCAACATGACGGGCTTTTTCGCCATGTACATGGTAGTTGCGACCCAGTCGGGCTGTAAAACCCTACCATCCCGCTATCGCCATTGCCTCGTTCGCTGATCAGTAGGGTGTACCGTGCAGGTGAGGTTGGCTTGGGTGTCTCAAGTCTTAGATATTACTTGACACCCCTTACACCCCATATACCCGATCGAGTTTCTTGCCGGTTTTTCTCGATGGCTGGGTTGTTTGTCAGAACCGGTGGTAGATTTTGACGTTCATAAGCGCCTTCTTAGGGCCTAAACTGAATAAAGAATTTTTGATTTTGATTTTGAACAGTTTAAAAGAGAGGCGTATTGAAACAGAAAGACATTTCTAAAAATGATTGAAATGTACATTATTACCTTATTTTATTGTATTTGTAGTTAAGTTTATCGTTTTCATTGCTGAAAACATTATGGCAACGAGAATCAATAACATCTTTGAAGGCGGTTTGGACTGCCTCATCGGAATTGTTTTTTTTCCTTGCAAGAAATTGTCCAAATTTCGAAACAAAAGTGGTAATCTGTTGGCGCAAGGCCCGGGAAGTATTGTGTGTTAGACACATTCTAACCAAAAGTCCTTTAATGTTGTGACCGTCTGTCGTAAAGGGTCTAGCATTGGCCTGAAGCAGCAATGGGCTAGATAGATAAATCAGTATCGGTTGTTCAACATCTACCTACAGATCAAGATCAAGATCTACAGTAATCATCTGCCCAGGTTTTAGAAGGCTGTAGTGTACACCAGCACTGGTCCACCAAATAGTCACCACTAACTTTTTCTGAGTCACTTTATTTGAGACTGGATTTAGCCAGTTCTCCTGGGTGCAATCATTACGATGAGCATTTCTGGTTATTGTTATGGATCTATATTTCATCACAAGTAATGACACGACTCAAAATTCAACCCCTGAGGTAGTGAAAAAGGGGGTTAAAAAAATGTATGAATATTCCTCATTCTTGAATTCCGATATATGAAAATTAGTACTTAACGATTAATTGAAGGTAAAATATATATCGATCTTTAGAAAGATACAAATGTAGACGACGTCACGTGCGACTGCTAGTAAGAATAAAAAAAATGTAACAAAAATAAAATTGTTACTACTATTGTTATTGTTATTATTTGCGCGCTGGAACTGAAAGTCATTTAGCGCTGTAGTTATGTTTGCCCTAAGAATTGCCCTGAAATATTAGCATTACATGACGCCGCATCGCTTTTTGAATATAGATTCACTAGCTTCTGCTAGTTACTGTTAGTATAGTTACTTTGGGCTAAGGCACTAACACACAGCGAAAGCTCTCGAAAGGAAAAACCACCGATTTTGAAACATTCTTCATTGGTGCTCCGCTCCTATTGTCTTAGCATGAGTATATATATTCTATAGCCTTCATTGATAAATAAGCTATCTAACACTTACAGAATTTTTCAAATCGGACAAATACCGCGTACTATACGCAACATAGGACAATATGCATATTTAGAGAGCCTTTTCTTTACTAAGAAAGAAGTTCCGAGTCACTCAAACAATCAAATCTTGCAATTACATCGCAAATATCAATGCAAATCCAACCGTAATCAGTAATAACTGTAAAAACCAGATGTGTAGCAAGCAGCACGCGTGTTTATAATAAAATAACCCGCTGTATACACATTGCAATTATACAGTTCTCGAAAAACTTTTCGACCGTTTCAAATAAAATGCACAAAATACAAATTTAGGTATTATATTATACTAGCTGTGCCCGCGACTCCATCCGCGTAGAACTCGATGTACAAATTATATGAATCTAATAAGTTCATATAATTATCTACTTTTCTCTCGTACAAGTAATGTCGTCATTAAATTTACAATAACATTTGATAGACCGAACCGATTATAATGAAACAAAAACAAAATGTTACTCGAAGATATGCTTTATGAATTTACCATGAACACATTACCTTAAGAGTGGTGTGTGTTCATACAAACAGACAGATAGATAGACGTTTCCAAAAATAATTAAAATGTATTTTATTAAGTACTTGTTCCTAAGCACCTACAACATTTTTTTTTTCACGAAAATCGAAATAGTACAAACACGTTAGATTTAAATTCTTATTATATCGACAGAAGAAAACAGAATTGTCTTTGTAACTTGTAACTTGAAAAACCCAACTTTACACCAGAGCCAAAAAACTATTTCAAAAAAATTTTTTAATGTGTAAAACTAAAACTAGGCAGAAAACGAAGGTTGTATCGATGAAAAATTGATTTGTAAACAAGCGAGACCCAGAACATTCGAAACGGTATTTTTTTATACAAGAATATGATAAAGAGTAATTTAGCCCAAAAATGCAAGTTACGACATTTCCCGCTTTCTCCCGTCGATATGTATAGTATATAACATCGAGACAACTTAAGAATAAATAAATGCTAATTTTAGATTACTTTAATAAAATTTTAGGTTTTCTTTGTATTAAACTCTTGACTTTTTATACGCGAACTTTGGCTCTATTCAGACCAAACCAAAATTTAACAAGTAAATATTGGAATTTTTGGCGGGATCTTGGACGTCATGAAGTGGACTTTATATTTTCATAATCTTGTATTATTTAACTTCAAACTCTGTAATATTGGTGGTGTTTTACGTTATACAGTTCGCTTATTGTGCACAAGTGGATGGGAAATAATACCACAGAGTATGGATTCTCACTTGCCACAACAACTCCACGAAAAGTTCCACCAAGGGGGGCGACCATCTTGTAAGTTCATTAAAATGGTCGCAAGAAACTTGTAATACTATAACCTATTTGACAATGATTGCCAAAAATAAAATAATTAAATGAAAAAGAAGTAAATACTGGTTTTAAAGAAGAGGTAGCGAACAAGTGACATCATATCCCATTTAATACTGAGATTTGTTCGGTAAAACACGCTTTTAATCATAAAACAATCTTCAAAGTTATCCTAAAACACTGATACATCTAGACAAAATCTCATATAATAACTTACCAGGTCGAAAAAGCTAATTGTGTCGCTTTCCTTCCGAGGTGGCTGGACATCATAGGCCTTGCCTTTGTGATTGGCATACCGCTTACTTTGAGCCTTCATCTTTTCACAGCAAAATGTTATTTACTTATAAAATGTCACTTATAAACACTGCCACTCTCGCTGCTATTAAATCTGTACCCTAATTCTCGCAAACACACTTTTTAAACTGTAAATTACTTTTTGATTATAATTGATTTATTATATATTTGTCGTTTGTTTCATTTAAAATAATATATAATAACATATCAAAAAGGCAGTAGTTATTAATTATTTAGTTTATATTAGGTTTACGTTCATCCAGCGTAGTTTTGACGCGAGTATGGCGGGAAAACGCAACTGGTCCGCTTACTGTGCAAATTGTCGCGGTACTAACGCTTTACTGCTCGTCGCTTCACATAAAACTGAGACCAACGCGTCCTCTGCCCCTCTCTCATCACCCTTACCCCTTGCGATCTGTCACACGGGAAACCCCTGCGTGCAGCGACAGGAAAACGCATATATGCAAAATGCACGCCGCGGAGCTTTCTTTCAATACATGTGACCAGCAACCAGTGTTGCCGTTTAAGAAATAAAAAAGTCTCCAGACGTCATTTAAAAATTCACTAGATTTCGAAAAATATATAATTAAAAAATCCGCCAGAAGTCAGTAAATAAATTATATATTATTATTAATTATTAATACTTTTAAAGGAGCAATTCTTGTATATTGTTATATATTCAGAATCTCGGAAACGGCGTCAGCTATTTCCGTGAAACTTAGTATGTAGATAGTTTTGGAGACGATAAACCGATTTAGCTAGCTAGCCAGCTAGCTATATTTCATTCACAGAAAACTTATTTTTATCTTAGTTTTAAGGCAATGAAAAAATATCGGTAGAATATAAAGGTAAATTTCGCCGGCGCTGTCAAAACAAAAATAGCTCAGATGAAAATTAAGCGTTTCGAAAATCCATTTAAACAGTCTCTTTTTTTAAATTTTTTTTAACAAACTAGAGAATCAGAGAATTCTAGAGAATTAATTGATTATTCAGCAGAGTATTAAAATAATTGTCTTTTTAAAGAAGTAGTTTCTTATTATTATTAATTAGTCATTCAAGTAGTTACTTATTCTAAAACACCCGAAACAATTTTTATCACAAAATCGTAAAAGTACAGACATATTACATTTACATTCTTATTATGTAGATTATATGTAGAATAAATCATTACGTGCTCGAAGAAATCAACGTAATTTAGTATATCTTCACAAATTATTGCACAATTATGTCTCACTTTTCCTCCTTGCTAGAGTCTCTACATTTTAACACCAATTTTAGTCATCAATTTATTGAAATATTTATCCTTAAAATTTACAAGAATAATACTTCTCACTGCAATCCAATTGTATGTATAACTCGTATGTATAATAAATTGCCATCCAAGTATATCTCATTACACACATTTAACCTTCGAGCTTTTAAATTCAAAAGAACAATTAAACACATTTTATACCATAAATACTTAATCAACATTCAGTAAATTATATTTGCCGTCTTGTTTTCTTTTCCATACATTAATTTTAGTGTTATAAATGAATTCGTTTTCACTTTTTTATTAACTCTTATTCATTGTTTTCCTTGTCAAATGTTTATGTTTGTGTTGATTTATGTGAAATGTATATGTGTTCTTAATACAATATATTCGACTGAAATAAACTTCAACTCAATACAATAATCTTATTCTAGATAAACTTTCATTTATAAATTCCGAGAGTTATGAAAATTTTCATCGGTTGGCGACATATCGATCGATGAATCTGACAGTGAAGGCAAATCAAGCGTGCTGTTAAGGTCACAGAGTACCTTATATAAAGTTAAGGTTGGGTTCGGTGGGATGCGACGCCGGTGCGGCGGTAAACCCTGTTTTTTTTTATATATATCATATAGGAGGCAAACCAACAGGCCGATCACCTGTTGTTAAGCGATCACCGCTGCCCACAGATACTACCAACCCCAAAAGAGTCGCAAGCGTGTTGCCAGCTTGTGTTTGGGGGAATGGAGAGAAAGGGAGAGGTGTTAGAGGAAAAGGGAAGGGAAATGAGAGGGGAGGGGAGGGGAGATGAGTCTCCGACGCTCTCACTGACCGAACGAAACTGCACTGTTACTTCACGTCAGTTTTCTGTGGGTCGGGTGGTGCTACCACGGACGAGTCGACCCATTCATGCTGAAACCAATAATAGCTTCAGCGTGGCTTTACCACCTACGAATGGTACCTACAGCGGTGACTCCGATAAGTCTTGGTATACCAGAACACCGTTCATATTATGCTCCTGCCTTTCCTCAACTATTTCTACTTTTTTTACCTCTTCAAGGATTGTATTTAAAAAAACAAATTCTCCATTTTCTCAGCGAGTGTCTAATTTTTGGTTTGGTTTATATTTTTACTTGAACTGATTTTTCTGTAGTTTAGCCCTATTTTGTTTTGTCCCGTTTAAGGAATGGACATATTTAAAAAAAATTTAAGCAATAAGCGGTTATTGTTTGACAATCAGCATAACATAATTTATAGTTGCAAAAACTGAGACACGTACTTCCGTTGTCCTACCGCTCGACACACTTTTTGATAAACTATACATAGACTATTTAATAACCTTTAAACAGTTTTTATTTTTAATTAAATGGCTATTAGACTCACGTTATCTTTTCAAAGACATTTGATGATATGTTGTGTTATATAACAACCTATGAAAATAGTAATACCTTAAAAGCGACTTAATTTTATACTATGTAATGATGATTTTTATTTGGATTTAGGTTATCATAGACTACATTATTAAAGTTTTGGTAGAGGTCCCTAATATGTTCTACTAATAAATATAGCCTATGTTACTTAGGGATAATGTAGAATTCTAATGCTGAAAGAATTTCTGCCGCAGACAGACAAACAGATGCGGCAGATTGTTTTAATATAATGATGATGAAGGCCGATTTTACCTGAAACACACACATCGAATCATGTCAGGCGGACTGTTACAGATTCGCTATGGTCAGTGCAAGTTTTTAGAACTAACTCGAGACATAAATATAATTCAACGTTAGAAAGATTTGTGGTTTCTCAGAAACGACGGCGCGGCGTGCGTCATACGGAAATACCGAATCCCGTCTTCGCAGCGCCTCTAGTGGACAAAACACACATTACTATTGTATATGTATACACTCCTCCCCGCTAGATGTCGTTACCTAACAGACGATAAGTCTCTGCAAGTTGACTGCCTTCTCGGAGTTTTTTTTTCATAATCCTGTGTTGTTTGACTATACATTTTCTAATATTGGTTGGGTTTTACTTAATAGTACATAGACGACCGAGCCCAGCTCGGTCCTTTAAAAACATTTTTAAATTAAAATAAATTGTTCGGTTTACCTCACAAAAGTAGCATTTTATTACAAAAAACAATTAATTAAAAACAAGTATCTCTTTTGTCGTCACTTGGATTCGAATTGGGGTTAGGCAGTTTTCTTAAGCACCCGGTTTGTATCTGACCTTTTTTTGTTTTGACACAGGCGGCGAAAGTTCTCTTTATATTCTAGCTATATTTTTTCATTGCCTGAAAATTCAGATAAAAAGTTTTCTATGAATGAAATCTAGCTAGATCGATTTATCGTTTCCGAAACCACCTACATAATAAGTTTCACGGAATTCGCTTACGCCGTTTCCGATATCCTCAATATATAACAATATAAAAAATACAAGAATTATTCGTTTAAATAATACCACCTGAGATGCTGCAAAAATTCCCTCCAAAGTTTTAACAAGGGTTTTTATATATAGTGGTTATCTGGTATACAAGTTTATAGTGTTTGTGCTTTAGCGTGACGCATTGCATTAACTAACATAACTTTCACAAACATTAGTTATATTTACTATTCAGGTAGAATTATTGAGTATTCAGTAAACCGGTTGATATAAAAACGTTCTCAATTCTAGACTTGTCTGAGTCACAACCGCGGTTGATGCTGCTTACAATAGCCTAGTTTTTGTTATATTTTTAGCTGCCGATCTTCTAGTACATTTTTTTTTTCGAAATGAAATCGCTGTTGACCTGGAATGGTCTTTACAGCTTCACCGAACTATTGAGGCGAGCGCTGAAGGCACTCAGCCGATTTGGGATGTTTGGGCGACTAATTCAAGGGTGCACGGCACACCTCGGCTTGGGCTGTCGCCTGTTTTGTACAAAAAACGCGACTTATCTGAAATAACCTAAGCTAAGCCATCTAGATATACGTATATGAGTTATTGAAACATGCATGTGCACCAAACATGCGTGCCTCAACAACTCTTATATGTATTTTGTTTTGGAAAAAAATCCTCAAAACTATATAGGATAGGATAGGATAAGGAAAAATAAGGGTAGAAATCTTTATCGCTTATTTTTCTAAAAAGGAAAACAGCGTGTAAGCGTGTAGGCGTGCACGTGTGTATAGGTGATGTAGTAGCAGTGATGTAAGGTTTTGTGTCACTGTATCGCGTGAGGTTCATCTAGAACATTATTATTGCCAATGATATTATAACTAATTATTGCTATTATCATGTAGATAATCTACACTATCTATACTCATATTATAAAGAGGTAAAGTTTTTGAGGTTGTAGGAGGCAATCACAGGAACTGTTCAAGCCATTGAAAAGACTTATTATCTCCGACTTTGCAAATCCGACTACCACAAAAAGTTTCTTACGAACGCTGCTTTAACGATGAGAGATATATGATTGAGTTCTAGAAAAAAATTGTGGAGCTCGATAATGCCTACAAAAAAGCCACTGACAGCATATGTCTAACTTTTGTATTAAAGTCACAAAGAGTACTTTTTTATAAAAGTTTAAAGCCTAACGAAGTGGGCACGGGTCAGCTAGTGATATTATAAGTTTCTTGCGACCATTTCAATTAACTAACGTGATGGTGGCCCTCTTGTTACAACTTTCCATGGAGTTTTTATGGCATGTCAGAGTTCCACAGTTCTATATTTTTCCTACACACAGTAGTACTATAAGAACATTTCTCAGGTTCAGGTTTCCTCACGATGTTCTTCCTTCACCGTCAGTTGATACTGTTACCAATTTAAATTAATAAATGTACGCGAATTCCGAAAAATTCTTTAGTACATGCCGGGGTTCGAACCTGCGAACATCGTAATAATATTCCACCGGTCAATCCACTAGACCACATCGACTTCCACTTAGACATTCAGATGATTTTATTAATCACTGCTTTTTTAAGGATTCACGTGGACGAAGTCGCGAGCACAGCTAGTTATGAATAAAATATAAACTCTAGTACATGACATTACAAGGTGTCGCCAAAATGTCAATAGCCTTGTTCAAGTGAATCCCAAAAATGTTAATAAAGCCTCCGCTATCGTTACTTGTTCATAAAATGTCAAAGTCGACGTGGTTTTACGTTTATCCTGCTATTTATTTATTTAAATGCACTCCTACGCGTCGTTGCAAACATACACACACTCGCAACAAACACACGGATAAACAGTGTATAAAAAATCGTGTTTACTAGCTTTTGCTCTCGGTTTCGCCCGTGTTATTGGACGATAATATTATTTGATTGAAGAAAGTATTACTTTGCGAAAACCCATTATTAAAAATTATAGTGGACCTTACTTTGGTACTTGTGCCTGGAATTGATTAGCCGCTACCACGTTTCACGGCAACGAAAAAAAAAACGATAAAAAAACAATAATTTACTTTGCAACTTATTTTAATGTATACATATTAGACTGATTTAAAAAAACCGATTATTATTTTTTCTCTTAATTATATCGAAAATATTGTTGAAAATTATGAAAAAAAAACCTTTGAAAGCCACAGCCATTATTAATATTAAGATGGACCGCATGGTGAATCTTAATTTCCAGTATGATTAACATGGGAAAGCTTGTTTTTTTGAGTTTACAATTTTATAACTCTTTAATGGTTCATCAAAAAGGCTAGACCAAATCATTTTCTTGTTTAAAATTGAACTCTACTCTACTACTCTACAAAAAGGGTATCTTATATATTTTTACAAACCGACACTCAGGTTTTATTGTAAACTCATTACTTTATTACTGATGCGTGTTCATACAAACAGACAGACATTTGTACAAACCATTGAAATGTATTCTATTACTTATTCCTAGACACCCGAAACAATTAAAAAAAAAAAAAGCTTTTTTTATACTTTCTAAGGTTCTAAGCATTTGACTACTATGTTAAAAGGCGGTGTGGACAAAGAT
>JACEII010000102.1:224369-237257 GCA_014332785.1 Antheraea mylitta | reverse complement strand
TAACAGTGCTTACATTGTTGCGTTTCGACCGGTCAGTGATAGCGCCGGAAGCCTACCTCTGGCGACTCCCCTGGTGTTGCAAGTGTTATGGACGACGGTGATTGCTTAGCATCAGGTGACCCGTCTATTCATTTACCTCCTATGTCATAAAAAAAAATTGTGGCAAGAACATACACAGGCGATGACGCACTACGCTACGTTTTCTGTACTTTGCGCCATCTGTTGGTAATGTGCACTACAACTATCACATCGTAGTCCAGTAAGTATGTCGAAAGATGACGCTGTATTCAAAAACGGTTCTTGTATTAAAATCTACTTTTAAAACAAAATTTTGATTGATTTCGCCATTTTATAATCACGCTAATATAATTTTGGTATGGGTAGAGTTTTAATAATAATATTAAAGGACTCTATATATTCTATTTCGATATAAGTTTTTTAAAGTGAAAACTTTTTAAGCGCATTGAACGGTTTTTTTTTTTGTTAGGATATTAATTATGATATCGGGTCATGACACGCTAGTAAGCGTGACCGACCGTAATGCGCTTGTGCCGCTGGTACAAGTGTTATGTTTAGCGCACTCAATTAATTAATGGTGAACCTAACTAATAATATAAACGCAAAATGAGTCTGTTTCTTTGTATCACGTTCAGGCCTTAACTATCGTCACGGGACGCCTGGCAGATATGAAACATCGAAATTGTTTGAAACAAACGAATTTCAAATTCTCAAATTATACTATGGGTATGCGAGCCCAGTGGGGCAAGAGAGATTGCGCACAGACGCCTGCCCATGGCACCGCGTCGCCACGTCTCACACACCCGCCACGCCAACAATAAGGCTTACCCGCGCCTATAGATGTTCACATTAATAATTGATTATTTTAATGTATTTTCTCGAATGTTCAAAATTTTTCAATATTATAATTACGTTTGTCTTTTGAAATTAACACCATCTATTAATAATATTGAAAACTAAAACAAGACCGATCTCTTACGATCGTGTCATCTCTATTGAGTTCTTTCTAGTAGTAACAGACGTCCCACATCTCAACATCGTATCGCCACGTCTCACACAGTAGCCACGCCAACAATTAGGTTTAACCTCGCCTGTAAATGTTTATTGTAACCTAACAGTAAAAACTTCTTTAGGCGCGTTGCGCAGTATTTTTTGGCAGGAGGTATATTTATAATTTCGCGTCATAACATGCTAGTAAGCGTGTCCGTCCGTATTGCGCTTGCGCGGCGCGCATCAGACTAGAGAAGCGTAGTATAGTAGACTGTGTAGCTTTAATATTTATATTTAGTATTGAAACTGTGCAATCCATTTTGTGTTTGATGAATTAATAAACCATATACAAGAGTAAGTATATAATTATTATTCGGAGAGTCAATAGATTTAAATACTAGACTAATGATAACAATTTCAATTTACAAATTATGAAATTTAAATCGACAATACGAGCATATTATATCTATATAATAAAAGGTTTAACACATATTGTTCGATAATGTATAGCTTAATATTTTCATTACTCTCTTATATAGTGTAAGTGAGCACTGAGGGTGATATATAGTAGTTTAAAGTACCATGTATGTGGCTGATGAGATCCCATCCCATTCGACACACTGTCAGTATTCACATATATTTATATATATATTTTTTTTCTCGAAATGACTACGCTATTGACACATCAAGGTCTTAACAGTTTCACCGGACTACTAAAGCGAGCGCTTAAGGCACTCAGCCGATTTTCTTATGGCAACCAGCTCAAGGGTGCACGGCACACCTCGGCTTGGCTGTTGCCTGTTGCATGCAAAATCGCGACCTATTCATATATGTATGAGTTGTTGAACCGTATATGTGTACCGAGCATACACGCCTCAACAACTCCTCCATATATTTATTATCGGAAAATTGAGAGTTTTTCAGTTCGATAAAGGAAAAAAAGTAAACCCTTCCACTTTCATGTGTTAGCGTGTAGGCGTGCACGTGTGTGGGGGTGATCGTGTAGTGTTGTAGCGGTGATGTATATTTGTGTGTCACCGTATCGCGCAAGGAACGCACTCAAGGGCTCACTACCGAGGGATCGAACCTAGGCTTGAGCCGCTGCCGTAGGAGGCCTAATCGGGTCCGTGGGAGGCCTAATCGGGTTTTTAAAAAGGCCAACGTCACGCAGTGTTCCCGGTGGTCACCCATCCAAGTACTGACAGAGTTCACATATATAATGTACATGTCATCTGTTACAGTATATGATGTGGGTGTCGTACTTACAAATATTTTGAAAGAGTTTTTCTGTAATTTACACATCTAATCACAATTTTACATTTATTTAATATATTTAAAAAAAAACGCGTGCAAAGCCGCTTTTAATAGCTAGATCGTAATATATTGTTTTGAAAATTAAAAAAATAACACAATTATTTCATTGTTTTTAGTATTTACTTCTGTTGGCAGCCCTTATGAGTGCCTTGACTTTTTTATTCCTGTCTAATAGCTGTTAGCATAACTAATTTCTTGAAAACTCCAAATAGTTTTATTCGAGAATTGCTTCGAGAAGACAGGTGAAAAAAAATCCAAAAATCTTCGAAATTAACTGTCGTCGAAGGATCTCACAAAATATATAACATTTAAATAATGATGTATGTGTAAATATAACACAAAGAGCCAGGTAACAACAGATAAAAATAACTACATACAATAAAGACAGCTAGTGTTCTTATAAATCTAGAATGTTCTTTTGTGTCATTTATGATTTTCGGTTTTCTTCCATCTACATATTTCTCGTAATTTTACTGTGATTTTGTGCTTTTCCTGTATAAAAAACAAACATTTTATTAATACACATACTTAGTATATAGCAGGTGAAAGGTTAGATACTCGCAGTATCCTAGGATATGATAGTTCATGGTCACATGAATAATATAAAATAACAATATTAAAACAAATACTAATAAACAACAACGAGAACCTAAATTAAAATTTGTTCTAAGACTTTAAAATGTACAGTTACAAACGTGTAAATAAAATAATAACCCTAAGAACAATGAACGGTGCCAAAATCTACAATGGGCGACCCGGAGATAAATTTTTGATAGTAAAATGAGCAATAAACCCTTTTGTTTTGCTCCTGACGTTCCCTTTCAAATGAAAGTGAAATCACCCGATGGTAATTGGCCTGTGCTTTAATACAGCCGCGCAGGTGATTGTGTATAATTTTTGTATTTTTCTACATAATTCGATCAAATATTAAGCACCTATTTTTTTTTAATTGAGAGAGAGACTTGTGTGCAAAGTGTCCCGCAGACAATAAATTAGAAATTAAAAGTTTCTGAAGTCAGTTTAATACGGTAATGGCTCAACTGATAGCGTGTTCGTACATAGCGTCGATAGGCGTATGTTTAATTCCTTGCAACTGAGTCAGAACTTCTGGTAAAGGAAAACATCGTAATAAACCATACTATGATGGTAGGGCATTTTCCAAACGCCGACCGCTAGCTACCATGCTACCATCCTGAACTTGGAAATGATTTCTAAAGCAAACGAACAGGTGGGTCACGGATAAGCGATTACCACCGTCCATAGACACCAGCAACACCAGAGGAGTCGCAAGTATTGTCAGTCTATATTGGTGGTGAAGAAGGAACAAGAGAAGGAGGAGTCGAGGAGGTGGATCTCCGGCGTTCTCAGTGATCGAACGAAAGCACTGTTTCTCCACGTCGGTGTCGGGTGGTAGTACCCCGGGTAAGCCGACACATTCATACTGAAACATGTAATAGCTTCAGCGTGGCTCTACCACCTACAAAAGGGTCTAACCATCTTAGACCAGATCGTCGTTTAAGATGAGATTGTTATCAAAAGCTAAAACCTGTCGTATAAAAAAGATTCTCCTATAATGGAAGATTTCAACGCTTGTGGTGAATAAGAGAATGCATTTACCGTATACTTAGTTGAGCTGCTTTCTTCGCGATTTTTACGTTTTTTAATCCAACCTCGAATATAGAAAATGACGCCGACAGCATTCGCCACGACAATAGCAGCTATACCAATTATAATTATGATCCTAGTCGAGTTTGCTGAAAATATTACGTTACGACAATTTAGCTGTTTATTGAATGACAAATAAATTGAGAATTTCTAGGGTAAAGAGAGGAATGGATGATGTATCCACTTGTCTCACAAAGCAACGCCGAGCGTCATTCGAGGAGAGCTTATCTATATTTTTTATCAACACACCAGTTTTCCAAATACAATATCTATCTGTATCTTTTTTTTCTCGAACTGACTACTCTATTGACCTAGCAAGGTCTTAACAGCTTCACGATGTATCGAAAGTTATATTTTTTTAATGTACTCGTAATAGAACGCAAACAAACAGGCTCGTCACCAGATGTTAAGTGATCACCGCCGTCCATAAACACTAGCAACATCAGGTGAATCGCAAGTGCGTTGCCGTCTTATGTTTGAGGGGGGAGGTGGTAGAGGGAAGGAGAGGCGGGCCTTGGATTGGGATATAGCATTAGATGAGATTGTTGTTACACGGTAAAGCCTATAAATTTAACAGAAACTTTTTTAATTACTTGGACCAATGCTTAACACCACACATACCTGAATAAGTATTATCTTCCCAATAGAACCTATTATATATGTATATTCTCTCGTTATAAGTTTCACGTTTGACTATGTATTCATTTGGTTTTAAATCTTCAAGAATATTTACGAAACGTGAACAGAAAATGACGGTACCGCTGTCTGATTTGTCGAAGGTGAATGTTTCGTTCACATTGACTTGTACACTACCATCTGGAGCTTTAAGTATTGATTTGTCAGCTGCAATTAAACTATAATTAAATTTTTAACGCCTATATCAAAATTTCTCCATCCCTAGGGATCATAGAAGATGAAGAATTAATGGTATCTCGTAAGATATTCAATAAAAAAAGAAAAATAAATTCTTAAAACGTAAAAAATCCTATATTAAATGAATGGAAAAAGTATTGTCATGGCACGGCTATACGGCATCGGATTCTTTAATGTGAAAACGATTTTAGCCATTGAGCAGTATTATTTGGTAGGAGAAATAAAAACAATGTTCATATATTATTATAAGAATTCAAAAAGGTATTTTTTATCAATAAGCTTTTGCCATTCTATATATACAGTATACTTCGTAGCTATACCCAAATTTGTGATCTGCCCAACTTTATACAGAGCGCTTAAAAAGATTAGCGAGGATT
Organism: Antheraea mylitta; assembly: GCA_014332785.1. NCBI lineage: Eukaryota > Metazoa > Arthropoda > Insecta > Lepidoptera > Saturniidae > Antheraea > Antheraea mylitta. The sequence continues at coordinate 232,020 of JACEII010000102.1, read as the reverse complement.
GCAAGTCCCTTTAATTATAGATTACGTATATAATCAATTTATATGTGGGATTTATTGCTACCGAGTTTTGTTTCTACCACACTTGTCAGTGAGCAGGCGGAAATTTGCTCGCTTCCTTCCACCGCCGTAGTCGGACCTGAGGGGAAGGGCTAGGGGCTCATCTCCTCATTGCACAGGTCCAGCTGCTGTAGGGAGGCAGCTGGAGTGTATTCAGCCTGTCTCCCTATTAGGTAGGAGCCCGGAGGCCACCTTCTATTGGGCGGATGGTTGGGGCGGCTATGGGGCTCAAACTTGTTGAGTAGCTAGTACAATCACTTGCCGTCCCAACAAACACTTTTTTTTTCGAAATGACTACGCTATTGACCCAGCAAGGTCTTAACAGCTTCACCGGACTACTAAGGCGAGTGCTTAAGGCACTCAGGCGATTTTATTTTGGCAACCAGCTCAAGGGTGCACGGCACACCTCGCTGTTACCTGTTGCATGCAAAATCGCGACCTATCTTAGCTAACCTAGCTAACTATTCATATATGTATGAGTTGTTGAAACGTATATGTGTACCAAGCATACACGCCTCAACAACTCCTCCATATATTTATTATCGGAAAATTGAGAGTTTTTCAGTTCGATAAGGGAAAAAAAGTAAACCCTTCCACTTTCATGTATACGCGTGTAGGCGTGCACGTGTGTGGGGGTGATCGTGTAGTGTTGTAGCGGTGATGTATATTTATGTGTCACAGTATCGCGCAAGCAACGCACTCAAGGGCTCCTTACCGAGGGATCGAACCTAGGCTTGAGTCGCTGCCGTTCGCCCAACAAATACAGAGTCCGTACACTGTGGGGTTTTAAGCCGTGCGAGTCGGACATAATCCACTCTCTCTCTCCCGGGAGTGTGGGTATCCATAAAGGATTTCCTCATGTAAATAAAAAACGTGGTAGAGCCAGGCTGGTTTCAGCATGAATGGGTCGGCTCGTCCCCGGTACTACCACTCGACCCATAGAAACACCCACTTGAAGTAATAGTTATTCCATTGTTGCGTTTCGTCCGGTCACTGAGAGCGCCGGACGCCCAACTTCCCTCAACTCTCCTCTCCCTCCTCCCTTTTTCCCGTTACCTCAAAACAAGGTTAGTAACGCATTTGCGACGCCCTTGGTTTTACTAGTGTCTATAGACGACGGTGATTACTTAACATCAGGTGATCCGCCAGTTCGTTTCCCTCCTATGAAATAATAAAATTCTATGTTAAGTTAATAAATAATTCCAAAATACTAATAACAATATCAAACCGGTCTTGTTAAATCTCTGTACAATTTACTAATTATATCCACTGTATATTTGTATACAGAACTTGGAATTCATCACTGAAACTCAATATAATGAGATAAATGTGTTCTCTTTTGAATTTTTGAATTAATTATAATGTGAATGACAATATTTAAATTTCAGAATTTGTTTATTTAAATTATTTATTAGTGTGGCTTTCACATACATTGGCACTCAGAGCAATAGTTATATATATTTTTATAACGTCTATTAATCAACCAAAAGTATGATGAGCTGCAAAATATCAATATTACATCTATACAAGCCCCTATACTACGCGTCGTTAGCCTGATGAAAGCCGCGCAAGCGCAGTACGGTTGGACATGCTTACTAACATGTTTTTTTTCTAACTGATTTAAGTGACAACTTAACAGTGTCACCTGACTACTAAGGCGAGCGCTTAGGCACTCAGCCAACTAGTTGCCCCGCGAACTTCGATTCGCATTAATCTGTTGTTTTTTCTTAGCCTACTTTTTTTGTAAATACATATCAACATATGAAATATTTTATGTTAACCTGTTGAGACTATTCGCTTTTCCGAAATACAAACTAACAAAGCGAAATTTTTAAAATAAACTGCAGTACAATGGTAAAATTAAATGCGTCAACTCAAAAATGAAAAAAAGTATCGTAATCACGGATGCATTCAAGTTACTAATAGCAATTTCAAGTTGCGTTCGCAATTACAAAAAAAGAAGACTGGTCTGTAGGTTTTTTCGTGCAATTTTTCTCTCCGTAAGAACCTTCCTCAGAATTCAAGGAATAATTTAAATCAAAAATACTCGAATTGGAGCAGCCGTCTTCGAGTTTTGCCCTCAGCAACATACTTTTCGATTCATTTTTATTTATATACAGATTAATTAGCTCGAGGGTGCACGGCTCACCTCAGCTTGAGCTGTTGCCTGCTTGCTAACATGATATAACGTGAAATTATAGATCGCCTGCCAAAAATACCGCTTCCCCCACGTGACTAACGAAGTTCTTACGTCAAACATAATACTTTCTTGCTTACCTTTTAAACATATATGTGTAACGGTTGGAAAGTATTCATTATAATATGCAGGTTCGACGTATCCGTAACCTGAAATTAACGATCTCGATTAAGAATTTTTAATGAATATGATAAGATTATATTCACTCAGATATTACCAGGTTTTTGTTGGTCCTTCATTAGGACAACCGCATACATCTATACTAATATTATAAAGAGGTAAAGTTTGTGAGTTTGTGACGTTGTAGGGAATAATCTCAGGAATTACTTGTCCGATTTGAAGAATTCTTTCAGTATTATATAGCTCATTCATCGAGAATGTTTTTTTTTTTTTAGTTTGTTCTAGTCTGCTTACTCTTGGTCCACACCTTTTTTTGCTTATATATAGTATTTTTTTATTTTATTTTTTTACGTAAAAATCGTATCCGTGAGAATATATATATGTACATTATTATTATTAGTAATTTATTAAATATTCACTGTTTAATTATTATTAACTTTTTTTTTGGTTTAATGACGTTATTGTTTTTATAGCGCTTGCATTTCCATTCTTTATGGCCATTTTTAGGTTGTAACCCACATCGAGAATGGTTATAGGCTATATATCATCATCACGCTAAGACCAATAGGAGCGAAGCACAGATGAAACATTTTTCAAAATCGGGATGCTTTTTCCTTTTTGAGAGCTTCTGCTGCGTGTTGACGTTAGCCCAGAACAACTATTACTATCATATAATCAGATATAATGGCATGGTTATATAACACTAGCTTCTGCCTGTGACTCCATTCGGTTTTTTTTTCCTCGAACTAACTACGCTATTGACCCAGCAAGGTATTAACAGCTTCACCGGACTATTAAGGCGAGTGCTTAGGGCACTTAGGCGATTCTATTTGACAAGCTCAAGGGTGCATGGCACACCTCGGCTTGGGCTGTTGCCTGATACGTGCAAATCGCAACCTATCTGGGCTGACCTAAGCTAACTATTCATACATTTTGAATGCTTTCGCTATGTACACTACGTAAACTGTATACGGCTATTCCACGTCGGCAAAGTCGCGGACAGAATCTAGTAGTAAAATACCTGTAAAATATTCCTTTTTTCTTCTGTTTGATATTTGAAAACCTTGCGTTGTATGATCTCCAATTTCACAGCGTCTAATTGATCCATCACTATAGTTGCCCTTACATGATTTGATAGTGACAAATTCCTCCGTCAGTACGTCGTTCATTTTCAATTTATAATCCTCAGTTCTATTTATAATCTCCCCAGTATACGGTACTGAGGCTGTGCAGAAGACAACTGACTCATTGTCGAATGTGCCCGATGTTAGTTGCAGAGTATAATTATTATTCGGTTCCAGTGTATCTATGCTTACTGTTTCTACTTCTGTCCCACCTGTAAGAGTTACCTATTTATATTTTGTATGTTTTCCGTCAATAATTCAATCTAAAGAATCTATATTTTTTTATTAAATGCTTGGTTTTGATATAGGGTGAAATTTAAGAACTGGCAGAAGCTTACTCGTATAGCCCTTTTGGATAGTTATCACAATCAAAACGTCGCCAGGATTTTATCGATCTTATAAAGAAGTTATTCATACAGAATTTGCTTTCTATGTTTAGTATAGTTATAGCACATCTTCAGATGCGTTAAGTAAGATTATGGTCAAACGATGGCCTAAAATTGAAGAAAAACAAAACATCCTTAGTAATACTCTAGAAAATCTTACCAATAACGTGATGCCAAGTGAGGACATGGTGGTTAGTGAAATTGATTCCATAACACAGGAAATTCAGTGTAATACTTTCATTATAATATGTTGATTCTGATTCAGACACTTCTGTAAAAATATCAGACACAATGATGAAATCCACTAATGTAACTGGAATGGAAATTAACAAGCGCAATAGTTTGGGTTCTGTTTTATTCCGAGTGTGATTAATTTTGGGATCCCAAAAGCCTATATTGGCGGGTGGTTCGTCGTCACAATGACGATGGGGAAGAGGAAAATTGAAGATAAGGAAGCGGGTAAATCGTGCACTGGCCTCGTGTTCTTCTGCAGCGTGTTCAACATCCACGACAGTATTCGCCCGGAGCACCTCCAGGAATACACTGCGATTCACCCTTAAAAGGTCGCGATAAAAGTCTGGTAATGGGCACTCGCTTTAGTCCACCGGGCGAAGGATGCGAAATATAAGATTTACCTATAATAGCGAATAATATCTCCTGGACTATAATAGCATCAGGAATTGGGGTTTCCAAAGGAAGAGCAGCTACAATATAAAACACGTTGACTCAGTCGACGTTGCGAGAAGAAAGTAGCGACCGTTTGTACACGATTGGAATGGTGGGATGTTTTGGAGTTGGCGTTACCAAATTGATTGTAAAAACAATTGCAACCAACGAAAGATGAAGGACCCATTTTACTACATGCATGGTTGTTTTGATTTATTTATTCGTACGGCTTAATAGAGTATCCATCTCTTGTTATCGTCAATTGATTACTCTATTTGTCGCTGCGAGGTTCAGCTTATCTGGAACAGTGCAGCGGGCAAAAATTTGTTACACTTTAGCAACACCTGAGGAGCACGTATACGTAATGAGAGGTAGGGTTCCTGCGGACGCGAGTAACATCATTCCCTCCATGGTTATTATTAGATTTATAAGTGTGCCATATTGAAGAGTGTTAAACTTAAGGAACATACTTAACTAATGTTACATGTTGTTGTGGCGTCACATGGCAACATACTAAGTCTAGATATAACTATCTCGCAGGTGTAATTGCCTGGAGACTTGGATCATCATCATTATCAGGTTATAAGAGTTCCACTGCATTGCCATAGGCCTCTTTTTTAAGGAAGGTATAAACGAAACTACCACACAAGCTTACGAAGTACTGGCATTTTTAAACTACGAGGAATCCAAGGTTCTATATTGTTACGCTTACGGCGGTACTATAAGAACATTTCTAAGGTCCAGGTTTCCTCACGATATTTTCCTTCACCGTCAGTCGATAGTGTTACCAATTTAAATTAGTCAATGTACGTGAATTCCAATATATTTGTAATTCCAAAATATTTGTTGGTGTATGCCGGGGTTGATACCCACGGACATCGGATTAATATTCCAAACCATTCGACCACCACGACGATACGATGACACATAACTATGATGATGCTAGCTAAACTAAATTAGAAGAGGCCTTATCACTACGCGGTAGTTTTATTAGGATGCTAGCTTCTACCCACGGCTTCGCCCGCATGCAATAGTTACTTTGGACTAACGCTAAATCGCGACTTCATTTACATGAAAGATGAAAATATCTGTAAGTAATACGTACGTTAACGCCGATTTTGAAATATTTTTCAATGGTGCTCCGTTCGTATTGGTGTTAGCGCGATGATAAATAGGAGGCCTAACCAAGTTGCTTATCGACAATCACTAACGCAAATAGAAAACGGAAAAATGTATGGAGATGACGTTTCTGAACGCTATATCACGTGATATAGCGTTCAGAAATATCATCATAGATTTTTCTGTTTCCTATTTGCGTTAGTGATTTTAGATAAGCAACTTCGTTAGGCCCCTAGGCTTATAGTTTTTCTCGATAAAGTAGCTATCCAACACTGAAAGAATTTTGCAAATTGGACCAGTAGTTTCTGAGATTAGCGCCTTCAAGTGAGTCAGCTTTATAGCATTAGTATAGAAGAATACATTTCTCTTTACCTAAAGCTCCGGCTTATTTTAGAGATTTTAAAGATCGAAATGATGGCCGAACGCACCATGACAATTAAGATTATTTACCTCTAGTAGAATCCAAATTGAAAAATTGATTATTAATCAGAACATTTTTTAAAGATTTCTCGTCGTTAACAATATAAGTATTCTCTTTAATGTTAACACCCAGTGTTTGTATTTTGAGAAGATTGTCGACTGAAATTAAACAATATTGGTATTACTATAACATATTACTAAATTATATAAATCATTTGTGTTGTTTTTAATTTATCAATAATCGATCTGCCTTAAAAATCGCCTTAAACTACTAGCTGCCCCGGTGGACGTTGACCCGCCTCGTTAATTGAAAAAAAATTAATAAGTTATAAATCTAAACCTTTAGTACCTCATTTGGTAGGTGGTAGAGACACGCTGAAGGCTATAACTGGTGTCACCATGAATGGGTCGGCTCGCACCCGGAACTACCACCCTCTTACAGAAAACCGAAGTGAAGTAACAGTGCTTTTATTGTTGCGTTTCGTTCGGTTAGTAAGCTCCGGAGGCACATGTCTCCCCCCGCTCTGCCCTTCTTCTCAAACACAGGCTGACGACTCTCTTGATGTTGCTGGTGTCTATGAACGGTGGTGATCACTTAACATCGGGTGACTCACCTGTTTGTTTGTCTTGTATGATATAAAAAAAGACTTGAGAGATGTCAAGGGACACCCGGATGGAACGAAGTTCCTTTCGATTAATTAGTGAAGGAATTGTAATAAAATTTTATTTTTTTTAAGTTATTATAATATTTTTTTTTATTATTAACAAATATAATGTTATATAAACTTAATCAGTAGGCTCAATTTTCGTAATAATTGGCTTGTGGTAACTGAAGTAGGAAACATATGTTTGGGATTATTATTATTATTTTTTTTATTATTTATTATTTACAAAAAACCTGTATACACTCAACAAAAATAATCGTCGCGACGCCACACTGTTCAATGCGAAATAGAAATGAAAATATCTGGCTTGCTTTCTATAATAGAGAGAGAGAGAGACAGACAGAGAAACATGCGACGCCGCACAGCTTACAATAGCTTACTATAGCAAAAAGTGTCGTGACAACTTTTCGTAAGAATTTTTTCCGTCTAGCCCCCTTTCACAACGCGCGATAAGGAACTTCGTTCCGAAAATGCTTTAGTATTCTTTATATGTGGCTTTTTTCGATGACGAGTGTGCCATCCACTGATGATAAAACTCTTGGACGTTGATATCCATTATCGGGCCGAGACCTATAACCCTAAATGGCAGATGGAGACCATCTGCTTATTAGAAAAATTCAGCAGTTCGTTTGTACCAAACAAATATTGTTTACTTTGAATATATATAGTGTATACGGTACAGTTTAAATAATTATATTATGTTGCGGTTTCAGTTACTTGTAAAGCAACGATAACTGGTTAATCGAATGTATTGACGCAAAACAATGACGTTGGAATGAGTAAGATTTAGCACGCACTGCAGTGCAGTAAGTTATGGTGCGTTTTTTAATTCGCACATAAAAACTTCTGCGATAAATGGCACGCACATTGCTATAGAATTTATCCTTGTTTTAGTAT
>JACEII010000102.1:201693-212324 GCA_014332785.1 Antheraea mylitta | reverse complement strand
AATACCAATGATGTAGGACTAGCAGGCTCTAAACAACCAATTTATATAATGGAACACTTATCCCAATACAACAAATCACTACACGCAGCTGCGCGTCAGAAAGCTAAAGAACTTAAATACAAGTTTGTTTGGATCAAACAGGGAAAGATTTTTATGCGAAAATCTGAAACATCTGATTACATATTTGTCAGGGATAGAAATATCATAGATAAACTAGTTTAACTAACATAGTATTTAAGTACCCCCGGTTTTTAATGGTATTTTAAGAGTAACATTCGTTTCTCTCAATATTTACTACCAAAACGTTCGTGGTTTAAGAACCAAAACCCATGAGTTTTATCACAACCTAGTATCATCAAATTTTGACATCATTGTTCTCACAGAGACCTGGTTAAATGATAATATAGATAATAATGAATTGTTTGACAATCGTTATGTTGTGCATAGAAGAGATCGAAACGAAACTGGTTTTCACAGCGAAAAAGAAGGAGGAGGTGTATTAATAGCAGTATCCCGCAAGTTTCATTCTTTGAGATTAAAAAGTAAAGAAAGTAATTGTGAGGATCTGTTTGTTGACATCAAACTGAATTGTAATACCTTTTTAACAATTTGCGGTGTGTATTTACCTCCACCAGTTAAACTTGAAATTTTGAGCAACTTCATTGATAACTTTAACCTGGTTTCTGAAACTTTAAAAAAATGTTTGTCTAATAGGCGACTTCAACTTGGGTAAAATTGACTGGGAAAATGTATTTAAAAACGTAGTTACTAACTCCACTTGCACTGGGCAAACCATTACACAAATGTTCATTGATTTTATCTCTCACAACAACTTCACTCAGTATAACGTTGTTCCTAACATAAAGAATAGAATCCTAGATTTGGTTCTTGGCAACGAAGATGTTGATATCAAGGTGGATGAATCCAGTGATATACTTGTAGGCATTGATACTCTTCACCCCCCCACTTGCAATAATTATCACTACTTCCTCAGTTCCAATGCTTAAGCAGAATAAAATATTACCCAAAAATAACTTTTACAAAGCGAATTTTAACCAGATTACCAGACTTGGGTCGGGTAGCATGGACAAACGAATTTGGTAAGCTTCACTGTGTAGACGATATGTTAATATATTTTTATAGGGTTTAGAATGAGACTATTGATAAATATGTACCAAAGAAACATCCCAAGAAGTCTAAATTTCCACCTTGGTGTAACGGCACACTGGCTAAAATGCTAAAACAAAAACAAAGACTACTCAACAGATACAAGACCTATAAAAACCCACTCGACTGCATATCATTACGAATAATTAGTAAACGGTGCACGGTTTTATCGAAACAATGCTATGACAAATATATTAGCAATATCGAAAAGAACATTACAACCAACCCCAAAGCTTTCTGGACATTCCTCAAAAATAAACGTGGTTCCAATTCGAATCAGTTCCCGTCTACCATGTATCACAATGATATCACTATGTCAAACGGTAACGACATATGCCAGTCTTTTGCTAGTAGTTTTTCGTCAGCTTTCTGCCGTGACAATAATCTTACACAAGATACACATATTAATAGTACTGAGTATAATTTGCAGTCCCTGTGTAACATTTATATTCCCTACAGACATATTTTTAGTTATTTAAAACGATTGGACATTAACAAAGGTGCCGGCCCAGATGAGATTCCTCCCATATTTATATCTAAATGTTATAAATCTCTCTGTCTGCCTTTATTTTTACTTTATAACAAGTCCTTAAACATGGGTATATTCCCTAGGATGTGGAAGGTTGCTAAAGTTATTCCAATATTTAAGGGTGGTGATGTAGGAAATATCACCAACTATAGACCTATATCAATACTCCCTGTCTTTGCCAAGATTTTCGAAGCATTAATGGTACCAACCTTACAAACGCATACAGAGCATATCTTCACCCACCACCAACATGGTTTCATCAAGGCACGTTCCACTTGCACTAACTTGACAAGTTACTGTGATTACCTGATGTCTGCTATAGACAAGCGGTGTCAAGTCGATGTAATATTTACCGATTTCTCTAAGGCTTTCGACAAAGTTAATCACCAAATATTACTAAGGAAATTAGATGCAATTGGTCTTGGGAGTCCTCTCATTAGCTGGTTTAACTCGTATCTAAGTAACAGAACTCAATTTGTAGTCGTCAAAGGCTTTAGTTCGGAAAGTTACAATACTGTGTCTGGGGTTCCTCAAGGATCTCATCTGGGGCCATGGCTTTTCAATGTTTTCATTAAAGACATAGTTGATTCGTTGACGCATAGCATGCCCTTTTTATTTGCGGATGACTTAAAACTGGTCAAAGTCATTGGTATAAACGAAGACTGCATTGATCTGCAACGTGATATCGATTCACTAACTAAGTGGTGCAATAATAACGGAATGGTGTTAAATGCTGAAAAGTGCTACCATGTAAAATTCACCAGAAACTGCAAGGTTATACCATCCAGTTATACCGTATGCAGTACAGCCCTTAAAGAAGTCAATTACATAAAGGACTTGGGTGTGTATTTCGACTCAAAGCTGTCATTCATACTTCACGTTAACGAAATGAATTCCAAAGCATCTAAAATGCTGGGGTTCATTATAAGAAACAGTAAAGACTTCAAACATCTCAAAACTAAAATTACATTATTCAATACCTTTGTCAGAAATATCTTAGAATACTGTAGTGTAGTATGGTACCCACTGTACAAAAAACATCAAGAGCGAATTGAGTCCACACAAAAGAGATTTGTACGTCACCTGGCCTATTCATAATTTAGGAGTAAACGTAAATATTCCTATCTGGATAACCTAAAATTCTTCGAAATTGACTCCTTAGCTACTCGAAGGCAGCTAATTGATCTCATTTTCCTTTACAAAACTTTGCATGGTATAACTGACTGTCCACAGCTCTTACAAAGGTTCTCCTTTAATACACCGCATACATTGCCAAGGCACCCCATCAATTTACTTAAAACTCCAACCATAAAAACGAATATTGGATTAAATGCACCTGTATCTAGGCTGAGTAATCAGTACAATAAATTAGGTAATGAATTGGACATCTTTGATAATTCGTTGTGCTCGTTCAAGGGAAAAGCTTTATTGTTGCTGAGAGACATAAATTTTAGCTCCTAATAACATATAAATAATAACTTCAATATGTGTCTGCTTTGATATTGTGATTCCTATGCTTGTTACCAAATGTTTCCATTATACTGTGTCATAATATTGCATTGTAATAGTTATCTAAGTTCAGTTGTTTTTATTTAAGTTTATATAGTGGATAACTTATAATATAATGTCTTGATTTAGTTTGTTTACCATGTAGCGCATGCTGTGGCAGCTTTTAAAGACTAATGTGCCTATTGATTGTTTACACATTTCGTTAATTCTTGTGTGGTACATTGTTCACTAGCTGTCTTTTAATAAATAAATAAAATAAAAAAATAAAATAAAAAATAAATAAATACATTTTCTTTAGAAATTTCATTTTGTAAAAAAAAAAGTTTAGTTTTTATGTATCTTAGTTTCTACAGTATATTCTAATATTGTTCATTTCTGTTATTAAAAGAACTTATAAAGACAACAACTGTTATTTTTACATCATAAAACCCTAAAGATGATATTATTTTAAAAATAAAATACAACGTTATAATGTGAAGAACCATCCTAAAATTTAAATTAGTATATGTTGCTTAGACTTTTTTGATGAGTGTAGTTTACGTCAACATAGGAGCGCCCTTCGCTCAGCTGCTCAATAGTAAGTAAAGTCTTTCACTTCGGAACCAGCATCATAGTTTATAGTTGAAATTCATTTGGAGGTGGTTTTCACTTATACTTATTTATTGCATTGAAAATGTGTCTGCAAAACTTCATATCGTTAGGTTAAGTCGTTTTGGTAAAGCCGCCAAAATTCTCACTTTTAACACAAAAATGACATGGTAACTTTTGATATTATGATAATACCAATGCAATATTTTTGTAAACTAAATTTGTTTACTACAGATTATGACTTGGAAGAGCCAGCAAATTGATCACTTCACAGATTCCGGTCATTAGGAGAGTTATAATGTTTCAGTATCTCTTGAAATTGATATTAATATTTTGATTTTACTTTCTGCATGCCGAAAATGATAATTTTGGCTACTTTACCTAGTTATTTCACAATTACGAATATCATATACACTCCTCATTCTTTAGACGACAGTATATATATGGGAGTTCTAGATATTTTAGATTACGCAATGGAAGGGCTGATTAGAGATAGTTCTACAAAGTGGATCTCGCAAACAAAGAAAACCGACTGCCATAAGGCGACAGTAACATGTGTGTCCCTTTTACGTTCCGCTGCCTGCGTTCTCGATATAAATGCTAATTCAATTTTGTGCCAATAATTACCGTAGTCCGGTGAAGCTGTTAAGACCTTGCTAGGTCAACAGCATAGTCAGATCGAGGAAAAAAAAAGCCAATAATTGACGAAGCCACATGCACGCGCGTTGTGGAAGTTGGATTTGTGTCTTTATATTAGAAAAGATCTGCAATGTGTTTTCGCATTATTGTTGGCGTGGTGAGTATATGAGACGTGGCGACGAGATGCCATACGCAAGCGACTGTGCGCAATCTTTCTTGACGCACGAAACTCGCATATCTATAGTGTATACAGTATTGTTTACTATGTAATTTCGATGTTTCACATCTGCCAGGTGCCCCGTGACGCCTCAATTTTTGATTTTTCATCCGTGTCTTTCGTAGCCCAGTACTCAAATGCAATAACAGTAAAGATATTGAAGTAATAAAGAATAACATACCTTGCGAATATTCTTTCTTTATTGGTTGTCTCAGTTCCACAGCTCGGTTGTGACGGTTGCCAATTTCACAGGGTTCCGTTGACCCAACGCTATAATTTCCTTCACACACTGCAATTACCGCTGAGTCTTCGTTTAGGAAATCATTCATTATGAACTTTATATAATCAGTTTTATTAAGAACCGTGTCCGTGTCCGAACCTGTGTATAATTCTGATGCCGTACAGAAGATTGTGGAGTTATTGTCATAGCTACGCATAAGAAGGCTTAGAGTGAAATTATTGTTGGGATTCGTTGCCTCTAGGCTTACACTTCCGACTTCCGTATCACCTGTAAGAATTATTTGATTATAATCAGAGATTGCTGGATTTTTTTTTTATATCATAGGAGGCAAAATAACAGGTGGGTCACCTGATGTTAAGTGATCACCACCGTCCATAGACATCAACAACACCATAGGAGTTTCAAGAACGTTGTTGGGGAAGGGAGAGGAGAAGGGGAAAAGAGGAAAGAGAGAGGAAGGGAGGTGGACTTCCGGCGCTCTCACTGACCGAACGAAACGCAACAATGCAAGCACTGTTACTTCACATCAGTTTTCTGAGAGAGGCTGGTACCTCATACGAGCCGACCCATTCATATTGAAACCAGTGATAGCTTCAGCTTGACTCTACCGCCTAGGAAGCTCAACACAAAGCATCAACATTACATTTACACAGGCCGCTATACTACACGTGACTAGTGTCACGCAAGCGCATTGCGTCACGAGCATGTCGAGGTTATCGGTGACGCGAACCCCTAAGATTTTCTCCTATCAAAAGTCGCTCAACACGATCAAAGAAGCTTTAATTCAAAAACTTGATTTTTGAATTGAATTGCCCTCACAAAGTCAAACTATTTTGACTGATTAATTTGTTTATATAAGCTAGTTCGACAACGCGTTGCTGGGGTTCAGATATTGAAAAGACAAATGAAAATTAAAAGGTGACCCCATCTATGAGACATCTATAAGCAGTCAGCCCTATAGTTTTCTGTCATCGAACTAATTTAAAACGCCATTTGTACGAGACTGATGAAACTTACAATTAATAACAATAATCAACATTGAGAATCATCTAATTTGTAATTTAAAAATATTGAGGCAATTAATCGAAATATCGTATCTGTCGGGGCAGCGTTAAAATGTCGTCCATGTAAAAGTATGACGTCATTCACAGTGACGCCATGGTTATGGTTTGATCGATCAATCCACCAAGAGCAATCGAATAAAACATTAATTGATACGGAAACACAACACCGAGTATAGTTACGACGAATTATACGTAAGTGTGACTAGCTCATCTGTCCGAGCGATTATGCCCAGCATCTAATCAACGGTCACTTTTTAGGCATCAAGATACATAAACAGCCGATACCTTCAATTAATGGCGTCTCACATCGAGGTAAATAATATTCAGCCAATAACTTTAACCAATAGCGTTTGAGGTCATTAGTAACACACACGATATAGTCAATAACGCGGTGTCACAGGTCAATAGTGGCTCGTCCGATATACATATTAAGTTGGGCCAAATTATACATAAATGCCAACGTTTCATGAAGATCGGTTGAGTTCATCTTTGAAAAATATCATGACGCTGAATTTTGGAATATTTAGATAAATCAATTTACCAATAAAATGATGCCAAGTCAACAGATGACGACCTGTGAAGTTCCGCCCGTAACACAAGAAATTGAGAATAAGGCTTTGATTGTAATACGTCGTGTGTGTCGTTGACTCATCTGTAAAAATAAATAATAATACAATAGTTAATAATGGTCACAATTTTTTTTTAACATAATGTTGACAGCATAAGTTAATGAAAGCGTATTTTATTACAAAATTTAAAAAAAACTTGAACAATATCAAATGGTGACGTTATTTTTTTTTTACGTAATTTAAAACACGATTTGCCATTTTAAGATATGAGCTTAGTAATCAGCCTAGGGTTTAATAGATTATTTTTTACTAGACTCTGTCCGCGATTTCGTTGGGATAACGCTAACAAGCAGAGGAAGCTTTCAAGATGAAAAAAATACCATTTTGAAACATTGTTCATTGTTGCTCCACTCCTATTGGTCTTAGCATGATGATATATAGCCTTAACCTTCCTCGATAAATGAGCTATATAACTCTGAAAGAATATTTCAAATCGAACCAGTAATTCCAGAGACCCCCTACAACGTCACAAACTCACAAATTCACAAACTTTACCTATTTATAATATTAGTATAAATATAGTACATACCTTTATTCCTATCCACTAAGTATTTATCATAAACTTTAACGTTTACAAATGATTTATGATCATTAATTTCATAGAAATTCTCTTTAAACTCGATAACCAACATTTCGAGGTTAAGTAGGTTTGTACCTGAAAATGTATAAGTATGTATTTAGTTTTTCATAACCCAAGTATAGTCCGCGCCAAACTTTTTGGCCGCTCTGAATATAGTCGTTAATATGGGCTTGCGCATAATAACATTAAGATTTTATTGCTTTTTTTTTCGAACTGACTACGCTATTGACACAGCATGGTCTTAACAGCTTCACCGGACTACTAAGGCGAGCGCTTAGGGCATTCAGCCGATTTTATTTGACAACTAGCTCGAGGGTGCACGACACACCTCGGCTTGGGCTGTTGCCTGATATATGCACTTCGCGACCTATCTGAGCTTGACCTAACCTAACTATGCATACATATATGAGTAGTTGGAACATATATGTGTACCAAGCATACATACCTCAACAACTCTTATATATATTTCGTATCGGATAATTTTTTAAACTATTTCAGTTCGATAAGGGAAAGAAACAAAACCCTTCCACTTTCATGTGTAAGCTTGTATGCGTGCACGTGTGTGGGTGATACGTGTAATGTTGTTGCAGTGATGTAAGTTTTTGTGTCACTGTATCGCGCGAGCAGCGTAATCAAAGGCTCCACGCCGAGGGAACGGACGGCTTGAGCCGCTGCCTTGGGGGAAGATTTTAATAAAATAATACAAAGTAAAAGTAATATTATAGGAATTTAAATTGACATTTATTTATCCTTAAGTGTTCTCGACGTAATAAATATAATAAATTACCTATTATTACGTAAATTAGTGATATACAAGTATTCAGGGCGGTCAAAAAGTTTGGCGCGGACTGTATCTTGCTCAATGGGTTGATTACCATTATAATATACTAAGGAGGATGAATACACCTGTTGTTTTTTTTAACATAATGCGACCTTAAAGATTAATAACACTAAACATAATCCAAATTCATATAAATCTAGTGTCAAAATTTCTGTCCATGTTGAACTTCATGAAACGTTGTCATGTACGCATAATTTAATCCAACTTGAGAGATAGTAGGTTCATCCATCGGCCCGTGAACGCTCTGGCACGGTTATTGTGGATTACAACATGGCCATAAATAATGAAAATTGGGGTGTAAGGGGTGTCGAGTATCATCTTAAAACTTGAGACACCCAAGCCAACCTCACCTGCACGTGATGCACCCTGCTGAATAACGAACGAGGCAATGGCGATAGCGGGGTGGTAGGGTTTTACAGCCCGACTAGGTCACAACCACCATGCATATGGCGAAAAAGCCCGTCATAGTGACTCGCTTCTGCGCGTTGCGTTTCGGGATCAGCCTGTACATATCCAGTACCGGGTGACTTTCGTCATTATGGCCGGCATGACAGCGGCGACCGGCGATGGATAATCTGTCTCTCGGTGGTTGCCGATGTTTTTGGATCGTACTATACTTAACATCAGGCATAGTGCAGTCACTATGTCGTGCTTCGATAAAAAAAAATGCCAAAATGTCAAATAAACCAAAAAGGGTTAAAAACCAAAATAATGACTTAAAAAAAGACATTTGCTCACAGATATGATTTTTTACGTACACATTATACGTAAGCAAAAAAAAAAAGGTGCGAACCAAGCGTATGCAGAATAGAAGAAACTAATAAACAAAAAGAAACTTGAGAGATAGGATAATTTATATTTCGATTAATGGCCTTAAATTGTTTTTTAATTACAAATTAAATAACTGTCAATATTAATTGTTGTTTTAATTCTATGTTTCATTACTCTCGAACTGACAGTTTTTTTCTCTTTATTTATAATTGGTGTTTGGACACAAATTGCTCATGTAACACCCTCCACCTCGGCAGCGGCTCAAGCCTAGGTCCGTTCCCTCGGTGTGGAGCCCTTGAGTGCGCTGCTCGCGCGATACACTCACACAAAATCTTATATTACTGCAACAACATTACATATGTCATCTCTACACCTGTGCACGCTTACACATGAAAGTGGGAAGGTTTTGTTTCTTTCCCTTATCGAACTAAAATTGTTTAGAAAGTTATCCGATACGAAATATATATAAGAGTTGTTGAGGTATGTATGCTTGGTACACTTATATGTTCCAAGAACTCATATATGTATGCATAGTTAGGTTAGGTCAGCTTAGATGGGTCGCGAATTGCACGTATCAAGCAACAGCCCAAGCCGAGGTGTGCGGTGCACCTTTGAGCTAATTGTCAAGTAAAATCAGCTGAGTGCCCTAAGCGCTCGCCTTAGTAGTCTGGTGAAGCTGTTAAGACCTTCCTGGGTCAATAGCGTAGACAATTTGAGAAAAAAAAGAAAAAAAGCCTATGTCGCCCTCAGTAATTAAAAACAAACGATCAATAATTTACCGGTTTTTCAATCCATATATAATCAACCTGTAAAGCATTCTTGCTTCCTCGGATGTCGGAAAAGCAAGAATGACATTACATAAACCAACAGATTTTAATGTTTCATTCATTTTATTCTCTAGTGCTACTCTTGGGGCTTGGTTACGTGTGCATTCAGTCATAATGTGTTACACATCTTCTACAACATTGCATATGTCACAATTTGGTGAACAGACGGTGCTTTAAATTAGTTTATTGACAAAAAACCATAGGACCGACTGTTATACACATCTCATATGTGACACCATGTTTTAATTTTGAATTTGTTTTTTAACTACAGTTTATTTTAGAGTACCCGTGTCCCGTTAATCTATCTACTATGTAACCTCGCTTTTTCTATGTCAAGTTTTTAGGCATATACTCGTTACCCCATAATACCAAATAGTTTATCATAATTTAAATTCAACATGTTATAGCTAAGCCACATAAATACTGAGTCATCTTACCTATCCTATCCTATATAGTTTAGAGGAATTTTTCCGACACAAAATACATATAGGAGTTGTTGAGGCACGCATGCTTGGTACACATGCATGTTTCAATAAATCATATACGTATATCGAAATAGCTTAGCTTCGGTTAGCTCAGATAGGTCGCGATTTTAGCACAAAACAGGCGACAGCCCAAGCCGAGGTGTAACCCTTGAGTTAGTCGCCCAAACATGCCAAATCGGCTGAGTGCCTTCAGCGCTCGTCTCAGTAGTTCGGTGTAGCTGTGAAGACCTGCCCAGGTCAACAGCGTTTTTATTGGGAAAAAAAAATTGAGTCATCTAGTACATGTATATAAAACTATATGTCTGAGCTCAGTAAACCAGAACGCTGTATGTATCTTGTTATCTTTGAAAAGTTAAACATATTTATCGAAGTCGACTACTGACGTTGAGTTCTCAGTTAATTAGCAGTATCAAGACACCTACTTTTTGGTCGTCATGAACATGAACGTCATTAAAAAAAAATAGCAGCTGAATCATCAAAACAGTAACAATCTTACATTCACGAAAGCTCAGCGGTCAGCTATAACACAGTGTTTTTTTTTTTT
>JACEII010000102.1:182810-193376 GCA_014332785.1 Antheraea mylitta | reverse complement strand
AGATAGAGACATTTTGGTAGTAAGATAGGATGGTCTTTCTCCATGCATGTGGTTGATTGATAGAGTAACAGAGCTTTTCCGGGTTTGGATAGTATAAGTTCGTGTAGTAGCTTCGATAATTAAAAACAGATTTCTTAAGGGACCCATTAAGAGTAATGCTCAGAAGAGTCTACAGATTTCATTAGAAAACATTATATAATGTAATTTTAGTTAAGGGTTTCGATGTTTATATTGTTTTGTTTTTTAAGTGGCTATCTAATGTTACGGTGGGCGGAATAATAAAGAACATTGATTGTTCTTGGTGGGCGATATGTATTATCGTTTTATTGTTACCACGAGCTGGCACATAAGGTTGCCATAGCAATTATAATAATAGAAAAAATGTGACATACAACATGGAATAAAAAGAATATTGTTCCTGAAATAATTTCGGGTATTTTATTTAAAGTATAAAAGTATCGCCGATAGATTGGTTGTGAATCGTACAAATCTGTATTAACCATTTGTAATTAAATAAAAATCTAAGTACATAAGTTTATATCTAATTTTTTGGGGAAAAAATCATATATGCTGTCTCGGTCAATTTTGTTTTTAATCTATACTAATATTATAAAAAGGTAAAGTTTGTGAGTTTGTGACGTTGTAGGGGGTTATCTCAGGAACTACTGATCCGATTTGAATAATCCTTTCAGTGTTATATAGGTCATTCATCGAGAATGGTTATGAGCTATATATCATCACGCTAAGACCAATAGGAGCGGAGCACAGATGAAAAATGTTTAAAAGTCGGGATGTTTTTTTCTTTTGAGGACTGCTGCGTGTTAGTGTTAATGTATCTATACCACGAACGAATTCACGGGCAGAGGCTAGTGTCACATACTCGTATTTGTCTAATCCTCCTATCACAGTTTCTTCCCACCCGATACGCTCAGGTGTGCCACAGGGCTCCATACTCGAGCCCATGCTCTTCAATCTGTTCATCAGTGACCTACCTCGGTCTCGGGGGGTCGAGGTAGGTTGTTACGCTGACGATACCGTTATTTACACTTCCGGCTGGCGGTCGGACTTTCTTAGGAAGCGCATCGAAAAAGCCGTTCATACTCTCGGTGAATGGTTTCGTCGATGGCGCATAGAAGTTAATCCCGATAAGAGTGCCGCAATACTCTTCGATCCCACGAAACGCGCTAATAAATTTGAGCCATCAGGCTATATGGAATCGATATCCCTTGGGTCGAAGAGGTCAAATATCTCGGTGTTACATTAGATAGACACTTAAAGTTCAATTTACATAGACAGAATGCGAAACAAAGCCGCTATGGTCTTGGGTCGCCTCCATCTGTTGCTTTGTCATAAGAGTAAGATGTCCCTCAGACACAAGCTCACTTTGTATAAGACGTGTATCCGTCCCGTGATGACATATAGCTGCCCCGTTTTTGCGCATATGTCCAAAGATAACTTTCATAAGCTGCGGGTTCTCCAAAATCGTGTTTTACGTAAAGTGACCGGTGCTTCGTGGTACATTCGGAGAGTCGATCTCCATAGAGACCCAGAGATCCCTTCTATCTGGGTGTACGTAAAATCACTTACGATTAGTTATTTTGAAAAAGCCGCGAATCATCCCAGTCCGTTAGTGGTATCCGCCGCAAACTATGAATCCGTACCTAACGCTGCGCGTTATAAAAGACGTCTGCGATACATTTTTACCGACCCTCCTGATTCAATCACTTCAGCGAAAAATCAGTACCAGCCTGTCCCTCGAAATAGAGCGTGTTCAGGCCCACGCCCGCATAACCACAGATCACGCTGCCGTGGTCTGGAGGTTAATTTCGCTCCCGCACACTCGATTAGGCCTCCCAGCGGCTCAAGCCTAGGTTCGATTCCTCGGTAGGGAGTTGAGTGCGTTGCTTGCGCGATATGGTGACACACAAATATACATCACCACTACACGATCACCCCCACACACGTGCACGCCTACATGCTTACACATGAAAGTGGAAGGGTTTACTTTTTTTCCCTTATCGAACTGAAAAACTCTCAATTTTCCGATAATAAATATATGGTGGAGTTGTTGAGGCGTGTATGCTTGGTACACATATACTTATTTATTTTATTTATTATTTATTTATTTGTTACATATTACTTAACAGCACATTTAAAACATAATTAATATTAACATTTACAAACATGTTGTGCCAATTATAAAGTAATAATTAATACAATTTAATATAGTAACTGTATGCAATGGTAAAAGGTATGACTGTGACTGGGATGTTAAGTGTTCTTGTGTAGTTCTGTGAATTTATGTGTAAGTGTATCTGATATGTTCCTGTTCGATACTCTGTTTTACCAATATTATTTTGCTTTGGAATTCAGTTTCTGGATGAAAATGTTCCGATTATTTTCGAATAAATCAATATGATGGTACTTCGTGTCATACACATTGCAACATCTCTGTAAAACAGAATTCTTAGCGTAATTGTGTTTGACTGGTTGTGGTGCAAACAATCGCGGGTTTCGAGTCGTTTTCGTGGGTATTTTAAAAGGAATCCTATTTAAAAGTTCGGGACAATCTATATAATAGTTTAAAATATCATATAAGAATTTCATATCAAAAATAATTCGTCGATCCGATAATGATGATAAGTTATAATAATCCAAACTATTTGAATAAGTATCATGTTCTTTATTCAGTTTAAAATTTAAGTATCTCAGATACTTTATTTGAATTTTTTCCAGTTCAGACTTATGTGTTATATATTCTGGCGACCATATTGGCGAAGCATAATCAAGATGACTCCGTATATAAGCGAAATATAATATTTTAAAAGAGCTCAAATTTACAAAAGGTTTCGCAACCCTGCAAATAAATCCAAACATTTTTAAAGCCTTCTGGCGTATGTAATCGTAATGATACGTAAAGAGCAGTTTAGAATCCATCATCACCCCCAAGTCTCCAATAACAGAAACTCTCTGGATTGGTAAAGTATTAAGTGTATAACAATAATTTATAGGTTGATGTTTTCTAGAATATGTTACATTACATTTCTTTACGTTTAAATGTAGATAATTTCGATTACAATACTCACAAAGTCGCGAAAGTTCATTCTGTAGCGTGAGGCAATCGTCAATAGTGCGAATAATATTGAATATCTTGGTGTCATCAGCGTACATAAGGTATCTAGTGGAGGAAAAGCAGGAGGATATATAGTATACATATATATTGAATAGCAGTGGACCCAAATGTGATCCTTGTGGTATACCTGAGGGAATAGATTGAAACCCAGACACGTATGTGCCTATCCGAACCGCTTGATTCCTATTATGTATATAGGCTTTAAACCATCTTAAGAGATCACCGTGTATACCTATTTTGGTCAGCTTAAGCAAGAGAATGTCGTGATTGATACGATCAAAGCATTTAGAGTTATCCGTGTACATGACGTCCACCTGATAACCTTGATCCATAGCAGTAGCGACGTAGTCTGAAAAAACTGCTAGATTGGATACAGTTGATTTCTTTCTCATAAACCCGTGCTGTTCCGATGGAATAGACAAAGATATCGAATTGTATATGTGGTTGTGTACCAATTTTTCAAATAACTTACTGAAAATAGACAATAACGATACTGGCCGATAATTTTCTACGTTACTCCTAGAACCAAATTTATGTATAGGTACCACGTCAGCGTCCTTCCATAAACTAGGAAAGATACCTGAGCTTAAGGACATATTAAATAAAACCGTTAAGGGAACAACTAAGGAATTTATGCATTTTTTCACTAAGTACGGAGGTATTTTATCTGGACCGGCACCTTTATTGCTATCGATTCTACGAATTTCTTTTTCCACTTCTATTTCGGTTATACTCGAATGACCAATATTGCTCAGAGAATCAGCATCACATTAATTGCCTACTCGTGGCTGAGGTATATCATTAGTGTATACGCTTTGAAAAAAATCCGAAAACAAATTACATATGTTGCTACCATCACACGCAGTTTTTAAACCGTATTCAATATAAGTGGGAACAGATGAAGCATGTTTTAAATTTTTCACATACTGCCAGAATCTTGTAGGTTTTTTTGGATGGCTGCTTCACTTTCCCTAATATACCTTTTCCAACAAGAGGCCTGAATTCTTTTAAACCTTCTTCTCAGAAGAGAAAATGTGTCATAATCTGCTGGTATTCCATATTTCTTCCATTTTTTATGAAACTTTGACTTTTCATTGGCAATATGCATTAGAGACTTAGAATACCATAGAGGAATTTTTTTTGGAAAACATTTGTATGTTGGTACGTATCTTGCAATTGCTGTATTCAATCTGCTATAAAGAGTTGTGACTGCGTTATCAATTGTATTGTTGCTGAAATCGTGTTCCCATTGAAATGAATTCAAGTATCTATTAATTTCGACATAGTTAGCATTTTTGTATTTATATGTTATAGTTGGTATCATTTTTAAAGGTTTAATGTTAATGTTAGTAAATTCTAACATCAAAGTAGGATGGTGGGGCATATCTCCTTTAGTTATTGATAAGTCAGAATGCCGTATCTCTATATCTGTGTTACAACATACTAAATCCAATAAAGGTTATTATCATTGTAAATATTATTAAATTGATTCAATTCCCATCCCAGAAGCTCTGTAAATTGTAACTGACTATCACTTAAATTACCTAAAGCCAAAGAATCGTCGCTAATGTTATCGATATGCCATGCAATGTGAGGCAAATTGAAATCACCTAGCAATAACAGATAATCATTATTAATCATCAGTCGACAACAATTTAGATAAGAAATAAGAGATTTTAATAACTCATCATGCGAGGATCCGGATCCTGGTAAGTAAACACAGATAATGTGAAGATTTCTATCAGTTCTCATGTTATGTGATATAACTTTTAAATGCAGTAATTCACAGTGTTCAGCGTTTTTAGCATCATCTGGATAGATACGAATTGCACCAAGCTCACGACGTGTTAGTATCATAAGTCCGCCCCCTACTTGTTCTCTAGCACGTATATTGCGTCCTAATTCTCTGTTACTAGTTATACGATCGCACCGATGAACATCGTAACGTACGTCAGAGAGCTCAGAATCATATACAGCAACTTTCAACAACTCATACATATATGAATAGTTAGCTAGGTTAGCTAAGATAGGTCGCGATTTTGCATGCAACAGGCAACAGCCAAGCCGAGGTGTGCCGTGCACCCTTGAGCTGGTTGCCAAAATAAAATCGGCTGAGTGCCATAAGCGCTCGCCTTACTAGTCCAGTGAAGCTGTTAAGACCTTGCTGGGTCAACAGCGTAGTCATTTCGAAAAAAAAACACATTTTCTTAAGCTGTTCATGTCTTGCCTTCGATTTTATCTCACATTTAATTAAAGTCCACGTGACTTTGTAATGTAAAATTTAGTAACTACCTCCTTTTTACTCTTTATTAAAGTTATATTTCTTGTAGCGTGTAAGGGAAAAATGATGGGAGTAAATTAAATTTTGTATGTGGTAGAGCCACGCTGAAGCTATTACTGGTTTCAGCATGAATGGGTCGGCTCGATCGGGGTACTACCACCCTCTCGCAGAAAATCGACGTGAAGTAAAAGTGCTTGCATTGTTGTATTTCGTTCGGTCAGTGAGAGCATCGGAGGCCCACCTCTCCTCACCTTCACCCTCTCCTTTTCCCTTCCCCTCACTCGCACACTCCTCCAACACAGGTTGATAACGCACTTGCGACTCTCCTGGTGTAAGTTGCAGGTGTATATGGACGGTGGTTATCGCTTAACATTAGGTGATCCACATATTCGTTTGCCTCCTATGATATAGCGCGCACGGCGTCATGAAAAACCGACATCCAGAAGTCATTACGATGCGCACGTACACCGTCACGAAAAACCGACACTCTGAAGTTATTACGATGTGCACGCACACTGTCACAAAAAACAGACACCGTGAAGTTAATACGATGCGCGCGCACACCGTCACGAAAAAGCGACACCCTGAAGTTAACTATAGTCAACATTTTGTTTTTGATTGTATTTCTTTGTATTGAAAATTTCGATGTATTAAATACCTTTTTTCTATTGTTAGTGTCGTTTTTTCTACAAACGTACAATAAAGCGAAAGATAAAATTTTTGAAAAGATTTTTATCTTGTTACGCCATAGAAGTATAACTTCTAACGCGTGTATATAAGTACACACACACTTTATTTTTAATTATCTTCTATACATATATTTATACTTTTTAAATTTTAATAAAAAAATGGTTGCAGTTGGCTATAAATAAGTAATAAAAGTCATAGTTCCTTTAATTTTAGAAATGTCTGTGTATAGCTCTGTTTTTATGAATACGCATCACTGCTAAAGCACTACATTTATGATAAAATCTCTTCAAGAAAATCATAAAACATATCTTCGGGTAATATTTACGTTTTTGTTTCATTAAAATCGGTTAACTCTATCAAAAGTTATTGCAATTTTAATGAAGACGCGACTTAAGTACGATAGAATACCCTCACACACTCCCGATACTCTCTTCCTGTTACACACATAGGAGGAGAAAAAAGCCCTGATAAAAAAGGGCTACGGGGTAGGGGAAGGATCGCGCGTTCTGACAGTCCAGGAATCCCAGGGACCGACCTTCAAATCGGTGGTGATCCTGCAAACAAAGAGCTGGAGGGTACAAATCCACGATAGCGTTTCACATGCTATAGTGGCAATATCTAGGCACACCGACACCTGTTTCTACTATACCGACGTGACTGGCGACGCGATAAGTAGGTTCATTCGTCGGGCCGTGGACGCTTAGGCACGGGATATTGTGGATTACAACCTAAAAATGGCCATAAAGAATGAAAATGCAAGCGCTATAAAAACAATAACGTTATTAAACCAAAAATAATTAATAATAATTGAACAGTTAATATTTAATAAATTACTAATAAAAAAAATTCGCTTACGGATACGATTTTTACGTATACAAAATACTACATGTAAGCAAAAAAAGGTGCGGACCAAAAGTCTGCAGAAAACAAACTAAAAAAAAGTACGTGAGAAAAGTATATAAGTAATAAGACTTGGTACATTAAAATGACTTAATTAGTTACTATTTTGTACATCAAGCTCCACGCAGACGAAGTCGCGGTCATAGCTAGTAGCTTCTAAAATTCTGATCAATGTAAATTATTAAAGTACTAAATTGTTTACAAACTTACGACTCATTCGTACCGTAACGTTGCTACACCATCGTACCGCACAGAAGCAACCAACAACGCAATTCACCGATTACTTGTAATATTGCAACATAACGGCCACCTGCAGCATCGGGCGAGATGAGGCGACGATTCGGAGAATGGGCTCTCGTCACCGTGAGGTTCACCTCATACGTTGAATCAGTTTGGAGCTCACTTTCAGTTCCCACTTCGAACGTTAGTGTCCATTCTTAGACTTAGTTTCTTTAATGTTAAAATATAATTGTATTCATTTAATATTAAATAACTTTTAGATAAAAGTGCATTTTTTTTTAATCTCGCGGACGCGCCCCACATAACTACATAATAAGGTGTAAATAAATAAACAAATCAATGCCAAAACATTTTATTCAAAACACAATACATTACTATACGATACACAATACATTATTATCTAACACTAATCCGCCCAGTTCGATTACATACGGTCCGAGAAGAACGGGCAAGAAACTCAGCCGTGAATTCATTTTTCTTATGCTTAATTATTACATAACTTATCAACTACAAGTTGATCACACACCAGTCAGGCCAGGATATATGAGGATTAAGCAGGAATAATGAGATATTGTGTATGAAATTACAGACGTTTATAATAACCTTAATCTATTTAAAACGACCGTAGTGCATGATAAAAGTCACATCCTGCTCGTGGTAGAGCCACGCTGAAACTATTAATGGTGTCAGTGTTAATGGGTTGGCTTGTCCGGGGTAGTACCACATTCTCACAGAAAACCGACGTGAATTAACAGTGCTTGCATTGTTGCGTTTCGTCGGTCAGTGAGAGCGCCGGAGGCCCAGTTCTTCTCCCCTTCCTCCTCTTCCATTTCTTCCCCCCCCCAACACAGGCTGGCAACTCACTCGCGGTTCCCCTGGTGGTGCAAGTGTCTATGGACGGTGGTGATCACTTAACATTAGGTGACCCACCCGTTCGTTTGCCTTCTATAATAAAAAAAACGTAGTGACGCTATCTCGAGAATAAGTGACTTAAAGCCGATAAATATACCTGGGAGTTAGTACCTAGTACTGGGGAATCTCAAGCCCAATGTAGGATTCAAGACCATGCCAATCTGGAAGATATCCAAAAACAATACCTCTGCCATTCGAATCCAGAAGACATTTTTTTCTTTTTTTATATATAAAAAATTATGTTTGTATGTTTGTCCTCTATGTATTCAGAAATTAATGATTAGAATGTGATAATAATTTTGTAGGATATTCTGGAGACGCCCGAGATGGTTCCTAGCCCAAAAAATCTATATATATATACATAAACGTTTTTTTTAATATACTCATAAAATTGTTTGCTTTAAAGAAAATAAGAGTTAAAAACTTGTTGTTAAAACTTTGGACACTGCATTTCGATAATATTTTGACATATATCAATTGGGTATAATTAGCTATTTAACCGCTCAGTCTGATATACGCAAAGTTTGTAATATTGAGTTTGGAGGTGGTGACCACATGAGCAACCCAGAGGATACCGGGAAGATATTTTATGCCAATTTTTATAGGTATTGCTATAATCGGGTTCTAGGTTTTTAAGATTTTTCGCGTGTGGAAATAAAATTTGAACCGGTAATAACCGATTTCGCGTAGATGAAGTTGCGCTAGTCAGCTAGTACTTTACAAGATTTAGCGCTTGAGCTCGATCTCAAGAGATGATGTAGTCTAAATGGTAAAGAGGCTAAATCTAGAGAGGGCTGGCTCTCAAGTGCAGCTTCCAGAATACCTCAACAGGTGTTTGGCGACTGATTTTAAACATAAAAGCCGTAGCAATCGGGCGCTGGACTTGCAAAAAATCCCTACCACCCTGGCATGGTTTCATCACATTGTTTTCCTCCACCGAAAGCTTAAACTCAATCGAAAGGATTCCAATCTACGTCTATCGACGTGGTGCTCGAACACGCTATCAATAAACCGTTATTACTTGAAATCTTTACGCTCACATTTCTAAGATTCAATTATTTTAGGGTGAAATAGAAGATTGCTTAGGGTAATAAACGCACCAGATTGCTTGCAGGAGTCCATCGCCCCATGAACACGATTGCGGCGTTAACGAAGATACTACGCCACATGGCCTATCTGGAGAGGGATTTGTTGGTAACGAGCGTGGTCTCAGCCATGCACGGTAATGAATAGACAAGGATTGCAATGGATTTCTTCTGCGATGTGGCTATCTTGCAGATGGACGCGACGGAAAGGGCCCGCGAGGAGAACCCTCTTAGCGGCCGCCTGCACCAAGTAAAGGCTGGTGGGAGGATGGGAGGGCGACCTGCCAACTTCCACAGGTCTGACAGCTGGGGCGGCATGATGATAGCAATGCACGACTCCATGCCGCCCCAACGAAAGCGGTGGGCGGTACACCGTGGGGGTTTTATTGACTAGAAGGGTGAAATAGAGTGTGTTACAGTTTATGAAAAAGTATCAGTGCTTTTGAATTCTGAATAAAAAATGACAAAGGTATTGAATATTGGTACTCGACAGTTTGTTATTAATATTTCTGTGAATTGAATTGTCCAAATAATTAAATTTCCAAAAGAAAAACAACAACGAACTTTTTGTTAAAAAAATGCTTTGTGAAGAACAAAATGGTCTTCACGAACATGGCCACATTAACTACTTATTCATGTATTAATAACCTTATGTCTAGAATAAAGGAAATCGTAGTTTAAAAAATAGTAACAATTTGTTTTCATAAAGTTATGTTTATTTACAATTTGAGAGCCTTACCGCCTTATGTAACGGTCTGTTTTTTGTTTCAAATTAATAATTAATTCAGATTTCAGATAGATATGGATTTGTTTTCAATGCTTATATAATTTAGAAAACAAGAGGTAAGTAACTGAGATTATAGAAGTATACTCTTTGACAAAAGAACCCTAACAAAGCTTAAATAATTTAAAAATTCAATGAACTACGGTCTAATGTCGACCACTGGGTGCCCACTAGTCTAACATTAATCCGGCCAGTTCGATTACATTCGGTCTGAGAAGAACGGTCAAGAAACTCAGCTCCTTATGCCTCCTTATGGTATATAATATAACTCCTTATGCTACATTATTAAAAATAACGTATCAACTAAAATAAAATCAGTTTACCACAGAGTCAGTCAAGTCAATTTATCGAAAACACAACACATTACTATACACAATACATTATATCTAACATTATATCGCCCAATTCGATTACATCTGATCTGGGAACATTAAACAAGTATCTCATTCGGTGATTTTTCTTATGCTAAATTATTAAAAATAAGTTATCTATTAGCATAGAATCAGCTATCGACAGAGCATTCAAGCAACGAGATATGAAA
>JACEII010000102.1:142335-167810 GCA_014332785.1 Antheraea mylitta | reverse complement strand
GATTGTTGGCGTGGCGACGACGCGCCGATGGCATGCGCAAGCGACTGCTTTTGCTGCATTGAGCTTGCATACCTATGTACTATAGTGTTATTTAAGATTTCGAGATTCGCTCGCTTCCAAAAATTGCGATGTTTCACATCTGCCAAGCGTCCCGTAACGGCTTAATTTTTTTTTTTCAGATATAAAGGTGCGGTCAACTTTGAACGACACATTGGATTGTTTTAAAGCTTATCCAGTATTGCTTGAGCTGTGGCCGGGCTTCCCGATAGACCTCAGTCTATGCTTGGACTTTATATCACTGTTAACGAATTATGTTATCGCAATGTTACAATTTAAATTCTAATTTTTCTAACTACTAACCATAATAGAATTTTATCAGAGACATTATATTTCATATTAAGTGTTGTTAAAAATTATAAGCGGCTGTGTTTGAGCTCTGAAGTCAGAAGTGTATGGAAGATGTCGATTTTCGTTTTTTCATGTAACTAAATTAATTGATTTTGAAAACAGACAAATTGTTGATGTGAAACATTTATAGGAGAGGGTAAACCTGATTGTTGGCATGGCGATTGTGTGAGACGTGGCGACGTGATACCATGCGAAAGCGACTGCGCGTAATCTCTTGCCGTACTGATCTCGCATACCTGTAATGTAATTTGAGAATGATATTGAGATTCTTTTGCCATAAAGATATTTTTTACTCCGAGCGATTGCTTTAACACTGTTTTTCTCGTGCTATTCGCTCCAATTTTGATGTCAACAGAAAACAAATTTTGTCACAATTAAAATACAATTTGCATTTATTGTACATCCTTTAAGTAAAATTATTTGATGAAAAACGGCAACACTCTGAAGATCAGAATTATTTTATAATTAACTAACTTTGGCTTGCGGCTTCGTTCGCAATAATATAGATTTCACTATCCGTTGGGAACAGTAAACTTTTTTCTGGACAAATGGCACCCGATCTTATCTGTATCTGTGGCAATGTCAAGGTAAAAAATCACAATATAGCTTCGTTATACACTCATCAAAAAAGTCTAAGCAACATGTACTAATTTAAAATTTTAGGATGGTTCTTCACATTATAACGTTGTATTTTATTTTTAAAATAATATCTTTAGGGTTTTATGATGTAAAAATAACAGCTGTTGTCTTTATAAGTTCTTTTAATAACAGAAATGAACAATATTAGAATATACTGTAGAAACTAAATACACAAGAAACTAAACTTATTTTTACAAAATAAAATTTCTAAAGAAAATGTATTTATTGTGAAAGAATAGAACAATTTAATACAAAGTATGGTCTCCTCTGCTATTCAGAACTTGTCGGCAATGATTATTCATTGAATTAATGAGACTATTTATGTCATCTTGCGGTATTCGCTCCCAATGAAATTGTAGCAAATCCTTCAGCTGTTGGGTTGTTGTCGCTCCGTCCAAGTGCTTCAAAACACGTCTCTGGAGCATGTCCCATGCGTGCTCGATGGGGTTGAGATCTGGCGATTGTGCAGGCCAGGGCAATACCCGTATGTACTCCGTTGCAAAGTATTCACTGGTTCACCGAGCTGTATGTGAACGCGCATTGTCATGCATTAATCTAAAATCGAAGTCAAAGGTTTCTGCAAATGGGTAGACATAAGGTCTGAGAATATCCTCAATGTAATTTTCAGCATTCATGTTTCCATTTACAAAAACGAGCTCAGTTCGCTTGTTCTTCATAATACCGGCCCACAACATAACTGTTGAGCCGCTGTATGGATGAACTTCCTGAACGCACCTGAGCCTTTTAGTATTTCCGTGCCGACGATACACTCGCACCCTTCTTGTATTAGGCTTAAACCCGAATCGCGACTCATCGGAAAACATGATTTTATCCCATTGTTCCTGGGTCCATGTTATGCGTTCACACCATTCATATCGACGAGCGCGATTCCCGTGATGTATCGGTGGGCACCTTATTGAGCGTCGAGCTCGTAGGCCATACTCATGCAGTCGATTTCGCACAGTTTGAGGACTTACATCAACACCACTTGAAATTTGTAGCCTCAAACTTATCTCTCGAGCGGTTAACATCGGCTGGCATCTTGCAGTCAGTTGTATTTACCGGTCTTGCCGAGTGGTTGTACTCCTTTTACGGCCTGGATGCTGTTCAGCAGGTTCTCCTGTATTATTGTAGCGTTGCCAAAGACGACAAATAACACTTCTATGAATGCCAAAATGTCGAGATACCTGAGATTGATTACTTCCCGCTTGCAACATCCTTACAGCTCTTTGCATTTCATCTGCCATCAAATGACGTCGCTTCATGACGTAAAGAAGGTTGGTAAAATTATAAAAACAAGACTAAATGTAGCAATTAAAACGCACTTAAATTCAAACAAATTCGCAGACATTTGAATTGTATAAAAAACAAAACATAATCAAATTTTTTTTTTACAACCAGGCAGTATGTCATCAATAACAAAAAAGTTTACTTACCTACGCACTTTGTTTGAGTTAATACTTAGAAATTAATTAATATAAATGGTAACATTTATGATATCACGCATGTTGCTTAGACTTTTTTGATGTGTGTATCTATAGCTAAGGTATGAAAGCGTAATAAAAACAAATAAACTCACTTTAAACACAAACAATATCTTGAAAATTATTATTGTAAATTTTGCAAACAGCGAGAATAATATAATTGATGATGTCTCATATCTCGTCGCTCGAATTCTCTGTTGATAGCTCAACTATTTTAATTGATAAGTTATTTTTAATAATTCAGCCTAAGAAAAATCCCCGACAGATTGTGTTATCTAATTCTCTCAGACCAAATGTAATCTAATTGGGCGATTTAAAGTTAGATAATAATGTATTGTGTATCGTATAATAATGTGTGGTACTTTCGATAGATAACTAGACTGACTCTGTGGTTAACTGATTTTATTTTAGTTGAAAAGTTATTTTTAATAATTTAGCATAAGGAAAATGAATCCCCGGCTGAGTTTCTTGCCCGTTCTTCTCAGGCCGGATGTAATTGAACTGGGCGGATTAGTGTTAGATAACATTGTATTGTGTATCGCATAGTAAGCAATGTGTTGTGCTTTCGATAAGTTGCTTTGACTACTGTATCGTTAATTGATTGTATTATAGTTTTTAAGTTATTTTAATAATTTAGCACAAAGAAAATGAATCTACGGCTGAATTTCTTGCCCGTTCTTCTCAGACCGGATGTAATCGAACTGGGCGGATTAGTGTTAGATAATGTATTGTGTATCATATAGTAATGTATTGTGTTTTCAATAAAATGTTTGGGCTTGAGTTTATATATTTATTTACGCTACGGTTTCGTGTACTAACATAGTATAAATGTTTAAGCGACGTAGCACCTCAATATCTGCAGTTCATTAAAATTATCGACATAAAGCTGCGGTAACAAACCTCATAGAAACATTGTTTGTACGGTTACATACATTGCATGTTGCCCTGGATCAGCGCAATTATATTAACATTATATTTAGCGAATAGATAATTAGTTAGTTGCAAACAAGCACTCATTACGGTTGCACTGCAACAACACTGTAACATAACTATAAAGGAAATAAAACATACAAAACATATTTATTCTCGCAAACGGGCATCCAAGAACATATATGTAGGGCTAGGACTTGCTCCTTACCTCTACATTGCTTGTGTTACTTATTATCTATATTAAATGCTCGCCATAATTATTGTAGTTAATTGAAGAATGAATAAGAGTATAGTAGTCAAGACAGCATTGCAAATAACCATCAAGTGTATTGCTGGCTTCTGACGAAAACTAGTCTGTTTGTCCAAATCATTCGTAAGGTTCTATCGCTTATAGATATATGAATTGAATAAGATATTTTTGATTTTGTTGACATTAAATTTGCTGCACATGCTACTCCTAGATAACTTTACTGACATATTTATCTTCCACGAATATTTGTTCTTAAAGTCTGCTGGCCGTTACGGCCTTTTAATTTTAATATATCGAGCTAAGGTTAATATTGATTATATATAGATTATACATACAATACACATTATACATAATAGTACGACTACTAACTTATTTAAATATATTAAACTTATTTATATATCTCTTGAAATATATTTATGATGTGAAACATCTACGGTTATACTGTTGGCGTGGCGACGCGTCGCAATGGCATACGTCTCGAGGCTGTATGATTTTGTATTTATGTATATCTGCTAACAAACTGCGTTCATGACAAAACCTCTTTAAGAAAATCATAAAGCATATTTTCAATTATTATTTGGTCTTTGTTTCATTAAAATCGGTTCGGTCTATCGAAAGCTATTGTACTTTCAATGACGACACTACTTAAATACGAGGGAAAAGTAGATATGTCAATGAACTTAAAACATTCAGGCAACTTAATTAATCGCTGTATTTTACATAAGGTTTCACAGGTACACAGCCGAGGGCACAGCTGGTCTATACTAATATTATAAAGAGGTAAAATTTGTGAGTTTGTAACGTTGTAGGGGGTAATCTCAGGAATTCATGGTCCGATTTGAAAAATTATTTCAATGTTATATAGCTCACTTATCTAGGACGGTTATAGGCTGTATATCATCACGCTAAGATCAATAGGAGCGGAGCACCAATGTAGAAGTTTAAAATACGGAGTTTTTTCCTCTTGAGAGCTTACGAAGCGTGTTAGCGATAGCTCAAAGTAACTATTCTACGCGAACGAAGTTGGTGGTCCGGTGAAGCTGTTAAGAACTTGCTGGGTCAATAGCGTAGTCAGATCGAAAAAAAAACTAAACGAATTCGCGGGCCGAGGCTAGTAATTAATATAACTTTTTTTTTTACATAAACGGTCATCTTTTCTTCAATAAATTCTTAGTTTGCATTTTTGATTAGGCCATATTTATCTCCTGTCGTAAACAAGGTTTTATGCATATTACCTGTACAAAATTATTTCGATGTTTCACCTCAACCAGAGGCTCCGTGACAGGTCACAGCTTTTCTTGTAGTCCTTCTGATATATACCAGTTAAGGATAAACAGTTCCCACTTTGGAATAATAGTGAGTAGCTAATTGAAAGCATTCTCTTTTAAAAAAATTGTACCTTTCTCGTCGGTGATTTTAATTATACAAAAAACCGATATAATCGTAAAAAATTGAGGTATTACTTTTCGAATTAAATCATCTTAAGATAGTCTGAGTTATAATGACTAGTAGTAGATTGGAAGATGATGGGTTTTGGGAAAAATAACACACGATTGTAGCAAAATAAACAAATTTAATATGAGCACAATAACACAGTGTGAAGTAGTGAGAAGTAGTGAACACAAAAGGCGAATGTGCAAATCCAAATTGACTGCAAGAGCAATTAAAGTACGTATAGTAGAATATCGTACCACAGGTGAGTAGGTTTCTTTGTAATCAATTCCATATTCCTGGGTAAATCCTTTAGCTACAAGCCGTGCTTTATAACGTAGTAACTGACCTTCAGATCCTAGTTTCCTTTTAAAAATCCATTTACATCGAACAGCTTTCTTCCCGGGAGGTAGTACTGTTAGGTTCCAAGCTTTGTTCTTTTCAAATGACTTATACTCATCTTCAATACCTTCCCTCCAGTGTTCTCTATCAGGTCCTGACAGCGCTTCACTTATCGTCTGTGGTTCAACACCGTGACTAGCTGCTGCCATGGCAACCACAGTACTTACAGTTTCTTCGATGTGTTCATAATCACTTGATCCTTGTTCCATAGTCATATTGGGACTCCATGTGACATCGTTGGGGTCATCCAGAACGCTAGAATTATAAGTACTTGTATCTGAAGTGCTAGAATCAGATAATTCTATAACAGACACTGGATTAATATTAGTATTTTCAATAATCTTTGTATCATCTATATTACTACTAGTGAGATTTATTTAACAACTAGCTGACCCGTGCAACTTCGTCTGCACCAAATTGGTTATCACTGGTTTCAATTGTATTTTTAAACGCAAAAAAAATGGATAAAACTGGTATCCAGTTGCAGCCACAACTACTAAACGTATACCCAGATTACATGTAATTTTTATTTTAAATAAGCCTAGTACCCGTTCGTAGCATCATCTACCACTCCGTTGTTTGTAGTCCGGTAAAGCTGTTAAGACCTTACTCTGTCAATAGCGTAGTCATTTCGAGAAAAAAAAATCATCTACCAGGTTCAATTAAGATTAAAACTAACCTACATAAAACTAAATAAACATCCCTACCGCTTACTTTATCATAACCATCTTCAACTTGTATTAAAACCTTTTTATACTCCATTATATTAAAGAAAAATATATGAACACCGTATCGATGCGTCAAACATCGCACCGAACTGTCAAATGTCACTTCCTTGAAACTATAGTCTAAGAGTTATAAACTGTTTCGAAAACGTATTTCAAATATATTTCTAATACATTTTTATAAATAATCGCTGTACCATTCACAACATAGTGCCTATCACTTCTTGATAATTTATCCATGTTGATATGTTTCTATTGTAGATTATTCTACGT
Organism: Antheraea mylitta; assembly: GCA_014332785.1. Classification (NCBI taxonomy): domain Eukaryota; kingdom Metazoa; phylum Arthropoda; class Insecta; order Lepidoptera; family Saturniidae; genus Antheraea; species Antheraea mylitta. The sequence goes on along the minus strand of JACEII010000102.1, from coordinate 161,268 downwards.
TGTTATACTGAATATTTGGCATTTAATACATAACGTGTATTTGTCACACTTGATATTGGCGAAATTACCTATATAGGCAGAGGCCATACCGGAAAGAATCAATCAAGCCAGTTTTATACATTATATTCATCCTAACAACGGGCTACCTAGCTGCCGGTAAGAGTTGCGTCTATTTGTGCATATCGTACCTTCACAGACAAAAATATTGATTTTTAAATAATTTTAGGATGTTTTTTTCCACTAACTTAGAAACGTTATTAAAATGGAATTATTATTGAAAGACATTTTTCGTATTGACAATAATGTGCTTGATGCTATTTTTTGGAAATAAAAATAAAAGTAATCTTACCCCATGTTAGAATAGCAGTAATTTTATTATTACTATATTTAGATATAAAGAAGTACAAATTTTATCTTCCACACTAATTCAGTTATTACTTAATATTGAGACCGATTTATTGCTATAAAAATAATGTGTATAGAATATAGCTATAGTTTAGTGCAGTACTGGCTGCACGATAAAGATAGCGATAATTGTGGCAGCGTGTGTTATCGACGCATTTTTTTTTCGAATTGTATACGCTGTTGACCTGGTAAGGTCTTTACAGCTTTACCGAACTATTGAGTCGAGCGCTGAAGGCACTCAACCGACTTGGGATGTTTGGGCGACTAACTCAAAGGTGCACAGTACACCTCGGCTTGGGCTGTCGCCTGTTTTGTGCAAAAATCGCAACCTATCTGATCTAACCTAAGCTAAGCTATCTAAATATACGTATATAAGTTATTAAAACATGCATGTGTACCAAGGATGCGTGCCTCAACAACTCCTATATGCATTTTGTGTTGGAAAACTTTCTCCAAACTATATAGGATAGGATAGGGAAAAATAAGGGTAGAACTCTTTGTTGTGTGTTTATTTTTCTGAAAAAGAAAAACAGCATGTAAGCGTGTAGGCGTGCACGTGTGTATAGGTGATGTATGTGATGTTGTAGCAGTGATGTAAAGTTTTGTGTCACTGTATCACGTGAGCAGCGTACTCAAGGGCTCTCCGCTGAGGGAACGGACCTAGGCTTAAGCTGTTGCCGAGCGGGGCCTAATCTGGTGTGTGGGAGCGAAATTTACCCCCAGACCATGGTGGCGTGATAGTGATTACGCGGGCGTGGACGTGAACACGCTTTGTTTGAAGAGACAGGCTGCTACTGATCTTTCGCTGACGTGATTGAATCAGGAGGGTCGGTAAGAATGTGTCGCGGTCGTCTTCTATACTACGCAGCGTTGGGTACAGGTTCATAGTTCGTGGCGGATACCACTAAAGGGCTGGGATGATTCGCGGCTTTTTCGAAATAACTACGTGTGAGTGATTTTATATACGCCCAGACAGAAGGCATCTCCAGGTCCCTGTGGAGATCTTTATTCCGGACGTACCATGGGGCACCGGTTATTTTACGTTGGGCTCGGTTCTGGAGAACCTGTAACTTTTGAATACGATTTTGTGTATGTGCAAAAACCGAACAACTGTACGTCATAATCGGATGGATGCAAGTTTTATATAAAGTGAGTTTATGTCTGGGGGACATTTTACTCTTATGACAAAGCAAATGATAAAGACGACCCAAGACCATAGCGGATTTATTTCACACTCTATCTGTGTGTGAATCGAAATTTAAGTGTTTATCTAAAGTGACGCCAAGATATTTCGGTTTCGTATAGCCTGATGGTCGACGACGCATATAATTAAAATGGCGTCAATCCCAAGTCATACGTATATACCTTTACGTTTATCGTTGTTTCATTGTATATGGTGAAATCTTAATATCAATAATGTTTAATAAAATGAAATTTGTTCTTTGTTATGGAAAAAAATATTGGTTTAAAATTAATTATTTTTTTTATAAAATATATCAGCAGGTATATATATATATATATATATATGATTGTTTATAAAGAAATGTGTCTGACTATGATACATTCATGCTTTTAATTGCGTTTAAATGTTACTGAAAAAAAAAATGTTCTTAAACCTATTCATAAATCAAAATTAATTAAATCAAAACGCGCATTAAAAATACAACGTTAACCGGCTATCAAGTATCCTTTCGGGCTAATACCACCCTCTCACAGAAAATCGACGTGAAATAACAGCGCTTGCATTGTAGTGTTTCGTTTGGTCAGTGAGAGCGTCGGAGGCCCACTTCTCTTCTCCTTTCCTCCTTTGCCTTCCCTTACCCTCCCCCATATACAGGTTGGCAACGCACTTGCGACATCCCTGGTGTTGCTAGTGTCTATAGAGGTGGTGGTCACTTAACATGACGTGACCCACCTGTTCATTTGTCTCCTATAATACAAAAAAATATATATTGATATATTAAAGAACCAGGTATTCTAAAATTCTTATTCTTTCAATGTTGCCGGCTCTTGTACTAAGGTGTCGCAAAAAAGTCTAGTTACGTTAACTACAAATTTTTGTTTTTCGTTATCCTGGAGAGCCCCTTGCGTTTTATGGGACGAAAAGTATCCTGGATGTAGCCTTGTAATATCAGTTATTACTGTGTTAAGTTTCGTTAAAATTGGTTTAGTACTTTCAGAGTAATACGGGTTTAGGTTCTAGGATTTAATCCTTTATCCTGGAGAACCCTTTGCGTTTTATGGGACAAAAAGTATATTTGATGTAATCTCGTAGTATTAGTTATCACTATGTCAAGTTTCGTCAAGATAGGTCAGTAGTTTCAGAGTGATGCGTGTTCATAGGGACAGACAGACAGACAGACAGACAGAAAGACAGACAGACAGACAGACAGACAAAAATTGTAAAAAGATTATTTTTGGCTTCTATATCGATAACATAGTCTACCCTGATTAAAATTTTCAAAAAATATTTAATGTACAGATTTCGACTTGTTACAGTTTTATTATAGTATAGATTATTATTAGAATTTTACTGATTTATATTAAAATTTTTATACATCATTTCTTCTAAGAATTGTACATCTCTAGATTTGATACATTTAGAAGGATTTTCTGGATCAATTAGTCTATATCCTTTCGATTCATTACAATAACCCACAAAGATATATGGTTTACTCTTTTGCATCTATTTTTTTACGTTTTTCAGTAGGGATCATTGCATAAGCAACACAACCAAATATTCTTAAGTTAGATAAATTTACTTTTCTTCTGGTGTGGTATCTCTCACTGCCTTGCTCGAAGACTTGTTCTTAATGAATACAGCTGTATTCAACGCCTCTGCCCAGACCCTTCGGTCCAGTCCAGCATCTTGTAGCATGCATCGTCCTGCCTCTATAATTGTGCGATTGGCCCGTTCTGCTACACCATTCTGTTGTGGTGAGTACGGCACAGTCGTCTGATGCTCGATTCCATGCTCTTGAAGAAAGATCTGGAATTCGCCTGTTCAGGTGTCCGAGTAGGCAACGCCATATTTCCTGAGATAGGTTCGCCTCACAAAAATTCACAGCTTCTGTTCGTTCATTGCTCGTGACCTGGACCTCGGGCTCGGCCAAAGTAACCGATTGACACGCCGCAGCTAGCTCGCATCTATTTGTTGATTGTTGACTCGTTGCATTCAATTAGTAGACACCGTTGACTTTTGTAGCACTGGCAACAATAGTTTTGCCACAATGTATATAACATTTCTGTGTGTCGAAATGTACCTCAAGTCCTTTAGAAGTTATTTTTCCCACAGAAATAAGATTCGTTGACAATCCCGGCACATATATAACCTCACATAATTTAGTACTTTGAGTGTGTCCTTGTAACAATAATTCTACTTCACCGTGTCCCTCACTATACATCTTTTGATTATTAGCCACTGTCACTAACCGAGGAGTGTCCACAACATAGTTTTGTAATAAATTTTTATTATTTGTCATATGACAACTCGCGCCAGACTCGAACCAAGCGTTCGAGTTAATGTCCATAGATAATGTAGTCAATAACGTTCCGTTCCACGCTTTTTCACATTTTTCACTCCGTTGATCACTTTTGTTTATTTTTATTGGACAGTTCTTAGCATAATGATTTGGTTTTTTACATATAAAACACTTAACCTTCGTAGAATGTTTATTGACACGTTTTGTAGTCCGGTTTGTAAACATTGCATTGCATTGTCTTCACACTTGTCTCTACGTAAATTTTCTTGTAATAATTTACTTTTTACTATTTCACTACACAATTTAATGTTCGAATTTTCCAATGCCATAATGAGAGGATCGTAATCTGGCGGCAAACCACTCAACATTAATACTGACAAAAATCATCATCCAAAGGAGCATTTATGTCTCTTAATTCTTATATTATTAGTTATAATGACTAGTAGTAGATTGGAAGATGATGGGTTTTGGGAAAAATAACACACGATTGTAGCAAAATAAACAGATTTAATATGATCACAGTAACACAGTGAGAAGTAGTGAACACAAAAGGCGACATCTATATGTGATCCATAGAGAATGGAAAAGTGACCAAGACAAAATGTTTCTACTACATAGAAAGTGGCGCCAACTGACATAATAACATTTGCCAGTAATGACATACTTAACTTGTTTGGTTTATACTATTCTAACAGAAGAATAAGAAAGTGTGACACGGTTGGCAACAAAGTAAACTTGGATGTTATTATTAGAACTGAAAATACAGTAACCGAAATAGCTTCTTATAACTTTACGATGCGTCTATGTACTTTGTTAAATGAAACTTTCGTGTATCTGAAGTTGGATAAAAACTGATTTGGAAAACTACAAAATATGACACTCATACAAATTCGCGTAGTAAGATTTGTTATATATTATTTTATATTAGATTAAGTCATAGAATAGTTTGGAGCAGCTTATCCATATACAATGTTGGAAGAAAATCAATTTGTTTGATACTACATTGTTTCTTTTAAAAACCTATTTACAGCACAATTTATTGATCCTATGGTTACTCCTCACCCCTTTACCAGTACTCCGCTCTACGCGCACTTGTTCGGTTCTCATCTGGCATATTAAAGACTAAGAGGGCTACATGTTTCATATAGATATCTTGTTTACCAAGCGTTTTCTATCGTTATAAAAGATTTATTAAATCTATTAAAAAAATCTTGATAAAATATTACTTATATTAATAAACAGAAAACACTGGAAAAATTAGTGAAATTACAATAGGTTTGAACACAATCTAATTCAGTAATACACATGAAGATCAAGCAACAAACAACAGAAGTGACTTGATATTACATAAAACGATAAGAGAAATAGTACAACTCGAAGACAACAATTTTCAATCGTAAATAACATCGACTATTAATAAAATGAAAGGAAGCAAATCTGGTCATCTTTTGCCTCGTTGTACTCTGAAAATTGTAGATTATGAAAAGGTTTCTTAAACTAATCCAAAGAAGACCAAGAGCTATCTATAAATAATATAATAAAAACCGTAGCATAATTTGAGATTTACTTTGAATAGTGCGCTTACTCTAAACTGCTTTCGTATGTCTTTGCAATAACAAAAATGTCGTCGATATATGACTATTTTCGCTCCATAGATTTTATAATGACAGTTAGATTACTTTGTGGACATTATAGTGAATTATATAAATCTAAATTAATGTGCCACTTTGCAAAGTTTTATTGTATGTTTTATTGTATTGGTAATATTATTTATTTCATATTGTTATGTCATAATAACTTGATATCATCCTTTGTATTTATGCACTTTTTCGTGATGGTTATACAATTTTCTCTTAATAGTCTCACATCGTTTGTGACAAAAGGAACGTATTTAGCTAAATATAGTTCATTAATTGATAAAATTGATCGTGATATGGGCTTATCCCCATCAAAATTGAAAACTTCTGTTCTACTTTTACACATGTTCTTCGATATAATTGTTGAATATAGCGGACCGATTCATTTTTACTTAATGTACGGGCACTTGGTGGGACCTCTTCCCACTAATTTCCTAGGATTTATGTTATATTTCAATTGCTTTACCATTAATTACCCAATGGTAATAATAACTGAGCAATTATATGAAAAATTTAAAGAGTTGAACAAGAATTTGAACGAGGATTGTGAGTATTCCAACCCTGCAGAGGACAGGTTGAATCTTGAGAAATACACAAATTTATATAAGAAACTGGTACACGTTTTCTATGACATGGGCATACATATAAAAATAACGGTGAGTAACTTTTCTAGTGATCATCCAATGGTTTAAATTTGACAATATTTTAATAAGGGATGAATCAATTTTCTTTACACGTTAATAAAGAGACGTTATTTCTAATACTTTTTTTTGTAATTGTTATTACTGTACAAATATCGCATACGTAAGGAGCATAAAGTAATCTACACTAGTATATAAAGTTGTAGAGTTTAATTGTTTGTATGGTTGAACACTCTAATCTCAAGAACTACCGGTCCGATTTGAAAAATTATTTTCGTGTTACATAGTTTATTTATCGAGGAAGGCTCTAGACTACATATCATCACATTAAATCCAATAGAAGCGGAGCATCAATGAAAAATATTTCAAAATTAGGCTATTTTTTCTTTTTAGAGTTTCCGCTGCATGTAGTGTTATTATTATATACGTTGCCAAGGTAACGTAGTAAGTTTCTATCGCAAACATTTTCAAAGTTTGTGTTCCAATTGAAAGAGTTTATTCTACGTTAGTTTTGTTCCAGACTTTTGATTTGTAATCTATTACGTAGTATAAAAATAAAGTGGGTGTATGTCATATTAAAATAAATACTTTTTAGTAAATGCATATGGTTACAAATAACAACTATATATATATATATTTATAATTCTGTAGATATGTATGTTTGTTTATTGTTAATATATGCATATAATATCTACAATATATGATAAAATATTTAACTAATATTGTTCGATAATGTATAGCTTAATATTTTCGCTATTATTATAATATTAAGCGTAAATATCGGTCAAGCAGTTTTTGAAATAAATCGAGATATTGGTATATTTCTAATCTATTTCCTTAACTATAACAGTCTATCAGTAACCTTGGAACAAATACATAATAAGTACACAGGACTACGGATTTTAAAATATAAATGCATTGATATATAAAACTCAAGATGCACAGTCTCGAATAAAGGTAACCCTCAAACCATGCCCAGAAACTGAGTAGATATACTTAAGTAGTTGTAATTATATTATACACTTATGTTTTTGCAAATCCAACCTTACGCTAATTATTTAAAGTTATTTTTACAAAACAGCGTACAAAAAGTCCAAAGAAGTGTATGATGAGAGACTATTTGAAATGAAATCCACAATTGTGCGCTCATTTTATGTGGACAATTTTGAGACGTCTTGGGTTGTATAAATGTAATCTTTTTCAGATGTTCATCGGAATCTTATTCATTACTTTCAAATTTATGTGCGTGGTATATTGTTGTTTGACATACTATGAATATATGGTAAGTATTGAATTAATATCTAAGGAAGAGGAACAAGAGGTAATATAGTGCATTTATCTACGCTAAATAATATTTATATATAACTTAGCATGTTAGCTGCCAGCTTTATATATAGCTAGTGACTTGCCTCGGCTTCGCATGCAATGTGCCATTCCGTAGCACATGAGGTACTTATGTATTAACGCCACTGCAACTGAATCCGTACCGCAATTGGCGAGTGCTAAGATAGCGTTGGGTCACGCACGTTGTTTTGATGTATCTAACAATGTTGGATTTATCGCAGATCTAAATTGTCCATATGTCGTCGAATTGAGTACTGGCTAAGCTCGTACATTCCCCTTTATTTTTCAGACTGCTATACATATATTATACTGGATACTACCTTTGATCTTTGAAATTATCACGATATTCATACCGGCTCTGTTTATTGAACTCGCAGCGAACGAAGTTGACAATTTGGCCGCGACAATCGCCGGACGGATCTTTAAATGTACCGGTGGGTATACACACTTTGTTGAACTATGACTTCTTAGGATCCAGCGAAACTACTTAAGTTTTATGGTATGTGATGGTAAGAAGAACTATCTCTGTGTGTGGAAAAGTGTCCGTCGGAATGCGTTAAATTATTGTAGAGCTACAGTAGCAAAAAATTTCATTATTGTTATATTTTTGCAAGATTATTTCAGACTATCCATAAACATTGCCTGTGCTGGCGCCATTTTCGAAGCTCTTGGAACTATTATTTAGTGCTTAGATATGGACATTTTTTCAACATGTCACCCATATGAGATAATTCTCTTTACCTCTACTCTCCATATTCAGTTTAGTCGCGGTGTGATAGTCGGTGGAATGAATTAGATTATAGAATATCGATACGATATCCGCAGGTTTAAATTCTGACATAAAACGACTGTTTTGTAACACTATCTGCTGATGATGTAGGCAAATGATTATGAGGAATCTTGAATCTGAGAAATGTTCTTGTAGAACCACCGTATGTGGGGAAATATATAGAATTGTAAATTTATTGGGCTCCAAATATCTGCAATAGATCTGGTGGGCTAGTGTGATCTTTACACCATATATTCCTTTATCCCAGAAACTTGACTTTTATAGACTGGAATTATTATTATTCTTTAACTAGCTTGTAATATATTAGTATTGGGTCTATAATATATACTACGTTTTTAAGCTATTACATAGATTAACCATGAAGACAACACGACGCTACAAAGTTGTCTCTGAGAATCTTAGCACGCGTACACGCGATATGCATGTTTCCATTGTTCAACAGTTTCCCTAGAAGCTATCTATCCATTAATATTTAGTATTATATTAAACTATTTTTAAACTGTTATTCTCAACGTATATAGACGCATTTTAAAATATTCTTCTTCTTACCCTTATCCCACCTGAGTAGGGTCGGTACTACATGTTTGACATGTTATGGAATATGATTTGGCTTAATTTTTACGATCGGCCGCCTGCCTGTCATCAACCCACCTTGGGGCTATTTTGTAACGCATTTTATTATCATCACCACATATCTTAAAACAAAGTCCTCTGTTGCGTCTATCTGTCTGTCTGTTCCCGATATACTCGTAAACTACTCAGTAGATATTCTCGAGGTTTGATTAATAGATAAAGTGATTCACTAAAAAGGTTAGATATATAATTTGTCAAGATTTTTGATATAAAACATCTATAGGCGCGGGTAAAACTGATTGTTGGCGTGGCGACGACGCGAAGATGGCATGCGTAAGCCACTGCACTTGCTGCATTCAGCTTGCATACCTATATACTATAGCGTTATGTAAGAATTTGAGATTCGTTCGATTCGAACAATTTCGATGTTTCACATCTGCCAGGCGTCCCATGATGGCTCAATTTTTTTCAGATATAAAGGTGCGTTCAACTTTGATCGATATACTGGATTGTTTTAAAGCTTATCCAGTTTTGCTTGAGCTGTGGCCGGGCTTCCCGATAGACCTCAGTCTATGCTTGGACTTTACATCACTGTTAACGAATTATGTTATCGCAATGTTACAATTTAAATTCTAATTTGTCTAACAACTAACCATAATAATAGAATTTTACCACAGACATTATATTATATATTAAGTTTTGGTTAAAATTATGAGCGGCTGTGTTTTAAACTATGAAGTCAGAAGTTTATGTATGGAAGATGTCGATTTTCGTTTATGTAAATGTAAATAAATTAATTGATTTTGAAAACAGATAAATTGTTGATGTGAAACATCTATAGGCGCGGGTAAACCTGATTGTTGGCACGGCGAGTGTATGAGACCTGGAGACGCGATACCATGCGCAAGCGACTATGCTATCTCTCTTGCCGCACTGAGCTCGCATACCTATAGTGAAATTTGTGGAATTTGATATTCGTTCAAAATGCGAAGGTTATTTTGATTCTTTTGTCATAAAGATATATTTTACTCTGTGCGATTGTTTGACCACTATTTTTCTCGTATTATTCACACCAATTTAGACATCAATGGTGGAACATCAATGAAACTCGGTAGTGAGCGACAGACTGATTTATTAAATAATGATATGTACCCACCACCTACAGACGTCACATCTCTCCCCTTTAAACTAACAGCTACTTAAAATATGTGATTAGTTATGTTTACGTTTGAACATAGTTCGATTAAATGCCCGCAGGGCGCGAGCAGACGCGTCCGATGGTGGTGGTGATATCGTAATCAGACTGGACTGCTCATTTTCTCGGGTAGACTTTTCTACCGGGATATTTGGCAGTTCGTTTTGAACCGTACTTTCACTATCCGACGTGTACGTACGTTCGACCGTTTTATTGACATCCGAGTCATCACCTTTTGAATCCTCTGCATCAGATTTGTTATTCAGTCGAGATAATGAATGTCTGTTTTTGTGTAGAACGGGAATTATTTGATCAGCGTGTCTACGCCACACTACTTCGTTACCAACTTTAACTTGGTAAGAGACCGGGCCCGTTTTTTTTATGACGGTTGCTTCTGCCCATTTGTCCCCCCTGGACGTATAATCACGGGCCAGTAATTTATCGCCTTTTTCGAAGTGTCTATCAGTACCAGCAGCGTGCTCTATTTGCTTTTCCTGCTTGGCTCGTACTACGGCCGCTCTATCAGGCCGCAGTGCATCCAAGCGGCTACGTAATCTCCGCCCCTGTAATGCTATCGCCGGCGACACTCCTGTAGTTGCATGATCACAGTTTCGATATTGAAACAAGAATTTATTTTAGGAGGTGTTGATGTCTTCACCTTCAAAAAGTGCTCTCTTGATAGCTTTTTTTACAGTTTTTACAGCGTTCTCAGCTGCACCGTTCCCTTGGGGTCTATAAAGAGCCGAAGTTGTATGCCTAATACCGTTATTATCTAAATACAATTTAAATTCCTGAGACAAAAACGGTGGTCCGTTATCTGTCACCAGTTGCAACGGTAAAAATGTGCAAAGATATTCCGTAATACCTGAATAGTACTGTTGGCATTTGTGCTTCTCATAGGTATCGCTTCAATCCATTTCGAATGGGCGTCTACTAAAATTAAATAACGCGAACCTCCGCAATCCGCAAAGTCTGCATGTACACGTTGCCACGGGTGCAATGGAAACTCCCAGGGATGAAGCTGCACCCGAGGCGGCGCGTCACGCACACTACGGCATGTGGCACATGCCTTGCACAACTCCTCGATATCACGATCTAAAGTCGCCCAATAAATATAATTCCTCGATAAACTTTTCATTTTGTTCACGCCTAAATGACCTTCATGAAGTTCCGTTAAAACTTTCTTTTGAAAAATGCTAGGAATTACTATCCTGTATTTGTAAATAATACACCCCTGATCGATAACAAGGTCATTTTTTCTATTAAAATAAGGTTTCTCCGCATCGCAACTAGGGACAGACGACCAACCAAAAAGAATATAACCTTTTATTTTACATAATAACGCATCGCGTTCTGTTTCTCTTACAATATCTTTAAAGTTAATAGGTAAAGTATCTTCTAATAGGTTTAGGTAACTTATAGTTTCGTCGAAGTGGCTCTCCTGAGGTAAAGGTAATCGAGACAAAGCATCAGCTGGACCGTTGTCTTGTGATCTAACGAATTCTATAGCCAAATCATAAGCGGCTAAACGAGTCGCCCACCTTTGCAAACGGCTTGCTGCCGTCTGCGGGACTCCTCGTTTATCTCCAAAGATATGCGTTAACGGCTGGTGATCAGTACGTAACGTGAATCTCCTCCCAAAGACGTATTGATGATGTCTAGTAACTCCAAAGAGGATAGCAAGAGCTTCTTTATCTAACTGACTGTAGTTACGCTCCGTTACGTTGAGTGTGCGTGACACACAGCTCACCGGCCGCTCGCTACCGTCTGGGTAGCGGTGCGCGAGTACCGCTCCCAGTCCATACGCGCTGCTATCTACCGAGAGAACTAACTCGCGTCCCTCCTCGTAATGTGCTAATACCCGTTCACTTAGGAGAGCCTGCTTCGCTGCCATGAAAGCCCTTTCACATTTAGAGTTCCACTTCCAGTCGACTTTTTTTGTAACCACGTATGCAAAGATTTTAATAATATGCTTAGATTAGGGATAAACTCCATTTTATCGGGATCCGGTCTCAAACCGTCATTATTAATAATAAAGTCAAGATACTTTACACTATCTTGTAGAAATCGACATTTACTTAATTTTACAGTTAGTCCCATATACCGCAACCGTTCAAGTACACTTTTTAAATTTTTTTATGACTAATTATATCTATCCCGGTCACACAAATATCGTCGAGAAACACGACACACCCTGGCACTCCACGCAGCGTTTCTTCCATTATTTTTTGAAACTTTTCAGGTATACACGATAAACCATAGGGAGTACGTCGATACGCAAATGTCCCTATGTGAGTAGTAATGGCAGTACAAGGTTGAGATTCGACGGATAAAATGCACTGTTCATATGCATGTGATAAATCAATTTTAGTAAATATTTGACCTCCACTGAGGTTCGCGAATAACTCTTCAATACGTGGTAACGGATAATAATCCCTTTTTAATTTGGGATTAATAGTGATTTTGTAATCACCGCAAATACGTATCTCTCCGTTTTCTTTAATAACGGGAACTATTGGAGTGCCATAATCAGAGTAGTCAACGCGATAGATCCAGCCGTCTGCCTCGAGACGAGACAGCTCGCGCTCGACGCGTGCGCGCAGTGCCAGCGGTACCGGTCTCGCTCGTACATAAACCGGTTCATTATCCGACAACTGTAATTTAATAGGCGTTTTACAAGTACCGAGTTTATCACAAAAAACTTCTGAAAATTCATTACATAATTGACTAACGAATTTATTATCTAAGATTTCATGGAGGTTGATACTTGTAATATTTAACGCACGCATCCATTCCCGACCTATTATGGGTCGCGCCCCATTCTTAATAATGTAAAGTCGTAATGATTTTACGCTAACAGTACCCACACTAATGTCTACCTCAATGTAACCTAGTGATTCAATCCGTGAACCTAAGTAAGAACGTAAAATCAAATTATCCCTTTTAATAATTTTGTAAGAAAATAAATGTCTGTACATATCCTTACTTATAGCTGAAATACGACTACCAGTATCCACTTCACATTCGATACAGTTATTATCAATAAATACTTTCATAAAGTAAGGTTTGTTACCTATAGCCGCCAGTTCAATATTAAACATACCGTCCTCCGAACTCTCACTCGCATAATTATTATTCTGGCCATCTCTCACGCGCACTTGTTTGCACATAACTTTTAAGTGGCCCCTTTGACCACACTCATCACAATTGTAATTTTTAAGCATCGAAACAGAACTATCACTATCGGAAGTAAAAGCAGCTCTCACAACCATCCAAAAGGGTGTCTCACAACTAAGCGCCGGAAAATCAACACCAATGTCTAATGTAAATAGCACCCCAGACACATATGCAAATATAACATCTAAACCGCCACCACCAAGACGACCAAACCACACCTTGATAGTGTCTTCAACGAATCCACTGGACACAGGGGATACGCTAATAGAAAATATCAAGGTTGCACTAGACACAAAGTCTACAGGGGCAAAAATCGACCGCCTCCGGAAGGTGAAAAACCAGAAAGTCATCCTCAGCTGCGGGACAGAAGAGGACCTAAAACTTGTTAAATCACGTCTTACTCTCCAAGATGGTCTTAAAGCGGAAATCGTAAAATCAAACAATCCCCTACTAATAATAAAAGACGTAATGGCGTACATGACAGATTCTGACATCACAGAAAATATTTTAGCGCAAAATAAACAAATATTGGGACAATTAAATAAAGATGAAACCAAAATGAGGGTTAAATATAGGAAAAAGGCGAGAAATCCACTTGAATGCCATCCAGTCCTCCAGGTTACGCCTAAACTGCACAAACTGTTGTCAGAAACAGGCAAGGTTTATGTGGGCTTACAAAGAAGACCTATCATGGACCACTCCCCTCTGGTGCAATGCGCCAAATGCCTGGGATTTGGGCACACAAAAACTGTGTGCCGAGAAAAATTCCAAAGCTGTAGCCATTGTGGCGAAAGACACAGTTGGGAGAAATGTCAAAAGAGAAAAAATGGCGAACCACCCAAATGCAAAAACTGCAGTGCAGAAAAAGCGTCCATGGGGGACCTAGCACACAATGCCTTCAGTGACGTGTGCCGGGAACGCCACAAATGGGACGCTATAGCGAGATCTCGAGTAAACTACTGCTAAGGGCACCTCAAGCACCACCAGCTCAACTCCCAGAAGAATAGACGAAGCAGGTTTGCATTTCATCCAAGCGAACCTGCATCGCTCCAAAACCGTAACCGCCGAACTGCTACAAATCGCCAAAGACACGAGAGTAGCAGTTGCCCTAGTCCAAGAACCCTACTTGGGAAATACGGGCAAAATGAAACAATATCCCGGCACGCGGATAATTCAATGCACCGGAAGCCAAGAAAAACCAGTGAAATCAGCAATAATAGTTTTCGGAGACAAGCTAAACGTTATACACGATCCGCAGCTTGTCACAGAGACCGAAGCTGCAGTACAACTGGAAGGCGGAGGACTGAAGTTTGGAGCGATATCTGTCTACCTTGAAGGGGATAAGGACATTGAGCCATACCTTAACAGAATTAAGAGGGCCTGCAATAAACTTGGAACCAAACACCTCATCGTGGCAGGAGACGTAAACGCTTGGAGCCACTGGTGGGGCAGCAGATTAGAGGACAACAGAGGAGCAGCCTATAATTCCTTTTTGAACGAGATGGGGTTGGAGATTCTCAACACTGGCAATACCCCAACCTTCGAGGCTTTCAGAGGCGAAAGACTCTACACAAGCATCGTGGATGTTACCGCATGCAGTGGTTCGCTCCTGGGAAAGATAGAGGGTTGGAGAGTGGAGCGAAATCTCATAACATCGGACCATAATGCAATACGCTTTACAATACGCTTGGAACGAGTATTGACAGCACTGCCCTCAGTTTCCACGCGTATTTATAACACAAGCAGAGCTAACTGGTCAGAATTCGCTCAACTCTTCAACGCACAACTGGAGGAAAAGAACATCCGAGGTATTATAATGGAATCCAAGACCTCACACCATTTAGAGGAGGCCGCAAAAGCCTATACGTCAGCCATCGATGTGGCCAGCTCAATGACCATCCCAAGAGCAGGCAAATGGAATGGAAACCCCACTCCGCCATGGTGGTCTAAGAAGTTGACCGACCTCAAGAAAGAGGTGTTGAAAAGGAAAAGACGTATCCGTAACGCTGCTCCCCACCGTAGACCACATGTCATTGAGGAGTACCTTCGATCCAAATCCGAGTATGCTGCAGAGACCAAAAGATCCCAAACGGAGAGCTGGAGGGAGTTCTGCACGACACAAGAAAAAGAAAGTATGTGGGATAAAATCTACAGGGTTATCAGGAAGTCATCGAAGAGACAGGAGGATGTACTCCTGAGAGACCCGGCAGGTAAAACACTTCTCCCCCTTCAGTCGGCAGAACTGCTAGCCAAAACCCTCTACCCAGATGATACTGAGACCACCGACAGCGAGCATCACACGATGGTAAGGGAAATGGTGGACGCCATCCAACCCGGTGACCTACCAGAAGACGACCCTTCCTTCACACCTGTAGAACTGGACTTGGTGCTTAGGGCTCAAAACCCGAAAAAAGCCCCGGGTCTAGATGGTCTGACCTCCGATATATGCGTAGCAGCGATAAATTGCGATAGGAGAGTGTTTTTGGAACTGGCAAATAAATGCCTAGCCCTATCGCACTACCCCAAGCTGTGGAAGATCGCTCACGTCATAATACTTAGGAAACCAGGCAGAGAGGACTACACCATCGCAAAGTCTTATCGCCCCATAGGACTGCTACCTGTCTTAGGGAAAATAATAGAGAAGTTGGTTGTAGGCCGTCTACAATGGCATATTCTACCAGCCCTTAATAACAGACAATATGGCTTTATGCCGCAACGCAGTACTGAGGACGCCCTGTATGACCTAGTGGAACATATCAAGACCAGAATTGATGACAAAAAAGCAATACTTGTTGTTTCACTGGACATAGAGGGTGCTTTCGATAACGCATGGTGGCCAGCCCTAAAACAACAATTACAGGTCAAACAAATACCCAGAAACTTGTACGAATTAGTAGGCTCTTACCTCCAAGATCGTAAAATCACCGTTAACTACGCGAGGGAAGCATATGAAAAGGGGATGTCCAAAGGCTGTGTTCAAGGATCCATCAGTGGGCCAACCTTCTGGAACGTCATACTGGACTCACTGCTCGACCAAATCGCAAAGGAGGGGGTATACTGTCAAGCCTTCGCAGACGATGTTGTCATTGTAATATCCAACCAAAATACCGTACCCATGGAAGAAACTCCGAACAATATCCTTCAGCAGGTATCAGAATGGGGTGTTCGAAACAAGCTAAGGTTTGCACCACATAAGACCAATGCCATGGTGATAACCAAAAAGCGTAAATTCGATCCACCCAATCTGTATTTAAACGGCACCAAGATAAACGTAGTGAGCGAGATAAAAATCCTGGGTCTGATTCTTGACAAAAAGCTCACTTTCAATCAACATATAGCGGCAGTCTGCAAAAAAGCAACAAACATCTACAAGCAACTAGCATGCGCCGCAAAGGTAACCTGGGGCTTGAATAGTGAGATAACAAGGACAATATACGTGTCAGTAATAGAGCCCATCATCATGTACGCAGCAGCCGTATGGTCAGAAAAAACGCATCTCACCGGCATAGTAAAGCAGCTCAACGCTATCCAAAGAGGCTTCGCACAAAAAGTGTGCAGGGCATACCGCACAGTCTCCCTCACATCAGCGCTCGTGCTATCCGGGTTACTCCCACTAGACCTGAGGATAAGAGAGGCCGCAGCCTTATATAAGGTTAAACGGGGACTATCACAGGACTATTTACCATCCGGGACAAATTTGGAGACGATTACGAACTTCGCAGAAAACCCACACCCAGCGAAACTCACTAAAATCGAGTTTTCCCTTCACGAGAATCAAAACTCTGAAAAAATTAACCTCAACCAAATCACCGGCACAAAAATTTACACTGATGGCAGCAAGATTGCAGGGACAGTAGGAGCTGCAGTCAGTTACTGGGAAGGAAATAGAGAAACAAAATTCTCACAGCACAGCCTACATCCAGCATGTTCAGTGTTTCAAGCAGAATTATACGCGCTCTTAAAAGCGACACAGATGGTCAAGCTCAGTGGGGAAACTGGGGTTTCGATATGGAGCGATTCTAGATCAGCCTTAGACCTACTGAGTAACCCAAAACTATCGCACCCATTACAGAGAGCAGTACGAGATTGCATAGAAGAAATACGGGCAACTGACAGAGATATTCAACTATTCTGGCTAAGGGCTCACGTCGGGATTGCCGGAAATGAGCGAGCAGATGAGCTTGCAAAATCGGCAGCGCTTAAAGGCGCACCTCACGACTACGACAAGATCCCAGTATCATATGTCAAAAGAAAAATCAGGGAGGAGTCAGTTTAGATATGGCAGGACCGATACAACTCCTCCACCACAGGCGCGATCACGAAGATCCTCCTTCCGGACATAGCTAAAGCCTACCGGTTGACGAGAAAAGTGAAGTGGTCCGCTACTCACGTGCAGATGTTGACAGGACACGGAGGAATAGCAGAATATCTCCATAGATTTAAGCTAAAGGACGACCCAAGCTGTGTGTGTGACCCACAAGAGAGAGAGACAGTGTGGCACTTACTACTCGAATGCCCAAGGTTTTCGGCCGCTAGGCAGGATCTCCAAACACAATTGGACATGTCTCTTGACCTGCCAAACCTGCATGCCATCCTAGCAGATAAGGATAGCAGGCCCACATTCCTCCAATTCGCGGAGAAAATATTCCAAATCGCGACCAAGGCAAACAAAAACTGCACTCCGGCGCACCCTCTACAGATGCCCACAATATCGAACCAAAACCCTAATCCCATACTCGGGCCCCAACTTACGCAATACTTGTCAGTGGGTCAACTACTGGCACACGGCGATAGAGGGGTACCAGGTATTAGAACCCGGGGGGTGGCACTCTTCATGGATAATAACTATGAGACCCTCGGTATAAGCTTCTGCACAGTAAGTCCCCGAAACCGCATTGCGATCTCGCCCGGTCTCGCCAAGCTGATAAACGGGAGCACATCTAGAATAGCAATGAAGCGAAAAGCCTTTGACGCTTTGCCCATGACCATGGTAGCGGGTCTCACATGCAGGTTAGTGCGAATCAAAAACAAGATTATAGCACTGCTTGCATGGGAGAACAAAACGCCATTTTCACGGGCAAGTATATTGCTATCCCGAATCGGTGACGTGGGATTATGCGAACACATAACGTCTCGCAGGATCAGCGTCGACGCTATGGCAGTCGCATATGAGAAGGGGGAGGTAGCCGACTTACTGGGCTGCATAAGCGCATCGATGTATCACGAGATAGTTGCCTACGAGAACAGAGGCGCTAGCCTGGACTTCTTGTTACACGAAAAGTCTCCAGGTAAAAACCCTACCTACAATACAGGGACACCAACTTTCGATCTCGGATACGTCGAACAAAGCGGAGCCGAACGATTACAGGCAAAAATAACAGCCGAACGAGCAGAGGCCACAAAAACATTAGGAGAAGGTAAACCGCAGAAACAACTATCTTCAGAAATAACACAGATGATCATATCTCAATCTGATAAATACACTAGTAATAAACAGCAGGAAGCAATAGACCGTCTTCGGAGTAGAGCTGTAAAGGCTAAATCCAAACCACTGCCACAGAAAACCAGATCGGACATGGGGCAAGTCATCCCACCTATTCAAATTCCTGTCACAAGACCACTGGATCACATGGAAAATGCTATACTCGAATTCAAAGCCATACTCGAAGCCACGATTAAAGTCAATACA
>JACEII010000102.1:106606-117335 GCA_014332785.1 Antheraea mylitta | reverse complement strand
GCCCACGAGATCTTTTGCAGATATTTGGCGCCCAACAAATTTACAATTCTATGCATTTCCCATATACGGTGGTTTTATAAGAATATTTCTCAGATTCAAGATTCCTCATAACATTTGCCTACATCATCTGCCAATTGTGTTAAAAAATAGTCGTTTTATGTCATAATTTAAATCTGGGGATATCGTATCAATATTCCACGAGATAAACCATTCCACCGACTACCATACCGTGACTAAACTTGATATGGAGAGTAGAGGTAAAGAGAATTATTCCATATGGGGGACATGTTGAAAAAGTATCCAGCTCTAAGCATTAAATAATAGTTCCAAGACCCTACAAAATGGCGTTAGCAAAGACAACGGTTATGGATAGTTCGAAATAACCTTGCAAATATAGCTTGCTGTGAAGGATGTAAAGAGTGACAGAATTTTTGATAACTTCAAATAATATAGTGATTTTTGAGTTTTTATTGGTATATAACTTGTTGAAATAATTGAACAATAATAAACCCTGTTGCTACAGTAGCCCTACAATAATTTAACGCGTTTCGACGGACACTTTTTCATACACGGAGACCAATTATATTACAACTAAAAAGCTGTAGATACGTCATAAGCGCTTTGACAGAACCTTGTTTAAATTTGGCTAGCTAGCTTATTTTTGACGGCTGCTCGTATCTAATCTAATTTTTAGGTGGTAGAGCCATGCTGAAGCTATAACTGGTTACAGCATGAGTGAGTCTGCTCGCTCGGGGTAGTACTACACTCTCATAGAAAACCAACGTGGAGTAACAGTGCTTCTTGCATTATTGCGTTTCATTTGGTCAGTGAGAGTGCCGGAGGCCCACCTCAAACACTCTCACTTCCATCCTTATCTCTATACCCCTCCCCCAATTTCCGCCAATAGAGCGTGGTAACGCACTTGTAATTCTTCTGGTGTTTCTGGTGTCTATGGACGTTGGTGATCACTTAAGATCAGGTGACCAATTTGTTCGTTTTCCTCTTATGATATAAAAAAAAACTACCCGTATCTAAGCAACATATAATCATTTCTTTTTCACCATTGCTATTGAGAACATGCCATCTTACATCCACATTTTATCTAAGGCAGTGTGGCGTTACATATTTTACTTTACGTAAGCTTACATTTTTGTGCCATTTGTTTTGTCAAATTATCATGTAGGTGACGTATCTACGCCTTTTTAGTTATAATATTATTACGCAGATATAATTCTTCTTACTCCTTAAAACTTAAATAACTCGGTTACATCCAAAGAAGTTACAGTTGAACAAAGTGTGTATACCCACCATTGCACTTAGAGATCCGTCCGGCAAATATCGCGGCTAAATTATTGACTTCATTCGCAGCGAGTTCAATAAACAGAGCCGGTATGAATATTGTGATAATTTCAAAGACAAAAGACAGTATCCAGTATATTATATTTATGGCAGTCTGAAAAATAAAATGTAATTTACGAGCTCAACCAATACTCAATTCGTCGACATACGAGTATACATGAATCAAAATAATGTGCGGTAATTATGAATGAACGCCACCGTAACTGAGATGCGCTTGCGAACCGCGGTAGAGATTGGTTATTACATGCTTTAGGTTCACTAAGTCCAAAATAGTTATTTAGGTAATAGTGTTAGGTTTTATAACAAATTCTCAAAACACATACCGATTTGCCGAATAGTGAGTTCAAGAACCACGTCAAGTGGGTTTTAATATCTAAAGGCTATTATAGGGTGGATCAATATGTGAACGATTTTGAGGTGTGGAAATGACGCCCCTCTCTGTGCATCCAATAATAACAAAGGTAACAGTTTATGTTTTGTAAAAATATATAACATGAAGAGATAAACCAGGTCAAGTTGATGGTTCTTCTCGATGGTTGGGTTGTTTGTCCGAACCGGTGGTAGCTTTCACATTCATAAGCGGCTTCAAAGGACCTAAATTGAAGGATATTTTGATTCAGTTGCGGTAGTTTTAATACGTAAGTACCTAATGTGCTACGGAATGGCACATTGTATGTGAAGCCGAGGTAGGCCACTAGCTTTATACAAAGTTGGCAGCAAACATGTTAGGTTATATATAAATACTAGCTGACCCGTGCAACTTCGTCTGCACCAAATTGATTATCACTGGTTTCCATTGTATTTTTAAACGCGAAAAAATTGAATAAAACTGATACCCGGTTGCAGCCACAACTACTGTTTCCAATTGTGAATCCAAACTATCCACGGATTCACTGAAACATATACCCAGATTACATGTAATTTTTTTTTAAATAAGCCTAGTACCCGTTCGTAGCTACAACAAACACTCCGTTGTTTGTAGTCAGGTGAAGCTGTTAAGACCTTGCTCGGTCAATAGCGTAGTCATTTCGAAGAAAAAAAACATCTACCAGGATCAATTAAGATAAAAACTAACCTACATAAAACTAAATAAACATCTCTACCACTTACTTTATCATAATTATTCTCAACTTGTATTAAAACCTTTTTATATTCCATTGTATCAAAGAAAAATATATGAACACCGTATCGAAGCGTCAAACATCGCGCCGAAGCGTCGTTAACTGTCACTTGCTTGAAACTATTGTCTAAGAGTTATAAACTGTTTCGAAAACGTATTTTAAATATATTTTTTTAAATAATCTCTGTACCACTCACAATATAGTACCTATCACCTTTTGGTAATTTATCCATGTTGATATGTTTCTATTATAGAATTTTTCTAAATTATTACACTAAATATTTTGCATTAAATTTATATAGTGTATTTGTCACACTTGTTATTGGCGAAAATACCCACATAGGCAGAGGCCATACCGGAAAGAATCAATCAAGCCAGTTTTATATATTACATTCATCCGAACTACGGGCTACCTGGCTGCCGATAAGAGTTGCGTTTATTTGTGTATATCGTACCTTTACAGACAAAAATATTGATTTTTAAAATTTAGGATGTATTTTTTCACTAACTTTGAAACGTTATTAAAATGGAATTATTATTGAAAGACATTTATGGTATTGACAATAATGTGCTTGATGCTATTTTTTGGAAATAAAAATAAAAGTAATCTTAACCCATGTTGGAATAGCAGTAATTTTATTATTATTATATTTAGATACAAATAAGTACGAATTTCATCTTTCACACAAATTGAACTCAATATTTAGACCGATTTATTGCTATAAAAATAATATGTGTATAGAATATAGCTATAGGTATAGTTTAATGCAGTACTGGCTGCACGATAAAGATAGCGATAATTGTGGCAGCGTATGTTATCGACGCATTTTTTTTTCGAAATGTATACGCTGTTGACCTGGAATGGTCTTTACAACTTCATCGAACTATTGAGGCGAGCGCTGAAAGCACTCAACTGACTTGAGATGTTTGAGCGACCAACTCAAGTGTGCATGGCACACCTCGTCTTGGGCTGTTGCCTGTTTTGTGCAAAAATCGCAACCTATCTGAGCTAACTTAGGCTAATCTATCTAGATATACGTATATAAGTTATTGAAACACGCATGTGTACCGGGCATGTGTGCCTCAACATCTCCTGTATGTATTTTGTATCGGAAAAATTTCTCTTAACTATATAAGATAGGATAGGATGGAGAAAACTAAGGGTAGAACTCTATGTCGTCTATTTCTCTGAAAAAGAAAAACAGCGTGTAAGCGTGTAGGCGTGCACGTGTGTATAGGTGATGTGTGTGATGTTGTAGCATTGATGTAAAGTTTTGTGACACTGTATCGCGTGAGCAGAATACTTAAGGGCTCCCCGCCGAGGGAACGGACTTAGGTTTGAGCCGTTGCCGAGCGGGGCTTAATCTGGTGTGCGGGAGCGAAATTTATCCCCAGACCACGGCGGCGTGATCTGTGAGTATGCGGGCGTGGGCGTGAACACGCTTTGTTTGAAGAGATAGGCTGGTACTGATCTTTCGCTGACGTGATTGAATCAGGAGGGTCGGTAAAATGTGTCGCGGTCGTCTTCTATACTGCGCAGCGTTGGGTGCGGGTTCATAGTTCGCGGCGGAAACCACTAAAGGGCTGGGGGATGATTCGCGGCTTATTTCAAATAACTACGTGTGAGTGATTTTATATACGCCCAGACAAAAGGCATCTCCAGGTCCCCGTGGAGATCCTTATTCAGGACGTATCATGGGGCAATGGTGATTTTAGGGCTCGGTTCTAGAGAACCTGCTACTTTTGAATACGATTTTGCGCATGTGCAAAGACCGAACAACTGTACGTCATAATCGGACGGATGCAAGTTTTATATAAAGTGAGTTTATGTCTGAGGGACATTTTACTCTTATGACAAAGCAAACGATAGAGACGACCCAAGACCATAACGGCTTTGTTTCGCACTCTATATGTATGTGAATCGAAATTTAAGTGTTTATCTAAAGTGACGCCGAGATATTTCACCTCGCCGGCCCAAGGTATTTCGGTTTTGTATAGCCTGATAATCGACGCATATATTTAAGATGGCGTCAATTCCAAGTCATACATTTACGTTTATCGTTGTTTCATTGTATATGGTGAAATCTTAATATCAATAATGTTTAATAAAATGAAATTTGTTCTTTGCAAAAAAAAAATAATTGGTTTGAAATTTATCATTTTTATTTATTAAATATATCAATGGGTATATATATGATTGTTTATAGAAAAATGTGTCTGACTGTGATAAATTCATGCTTTTAATTGTGTTTAAAAGTTATTGAAAAAAAAAATGTTCCTAAACCTATTCATAAATCAAATTGCGCATTAAAAATACAACGTTAACCGGCTACCAAGTATCCTTTCGGGCTAATACCAACCTCTCACAGAAAACCGACGTGAAATAACAGTGCTTGCATCGTAGTGTTTCGTTTGGTCAGTAAGAGTGCCGGAGGCTCACCTCTCATCTCCTTTTCTGCTTAGCCTTCCCTTATCCTCCTCCAATATATAGGTTGGCAACGCATTTACGACACCCCGGTGTCGCTAGAGTCTATAGAGGGTGGTGGTCACTTAAAATCACGTGACCCACCTGTTCGTTTGCCTCCTATGATACAAAAAAATATATATTGATATATTAAAGAACCAGGTATTCTAAAATTCTTGTTCTTTTAACGTTGCCGGCTCTTGTACTAAGGTGTCGCAAAAAAGTCTAGTTACGTTAACTACAGACTTTTGTTTTTCGTTATCCTTGAGAACCCCTTGCGTTTTATGGGGCAAAATGTATCCTGGATGTAGCCTTGTAATATTAGTTATTACTGTGTTAAGTTTCGTTAAAATTGGTTCAGTACTTTCAGAGTAATACGGGTTTAGATTCTAGATTTTAATTCTTTATCCTGGAGAACTCTTTGCGTTTTATGGGACAAAAAGTATATTTGATGTAATATCGTAGTATTAGTTATCACTATGTCAAGTTTCGTCAACATTGGTTCAGTAGTTTCAGAGTGATGTGTGATCATAGGGACAGACAGACAAAAATTGTAAAAAGATTATTTTTGGCTTCTATATCGATAACATAGTCTGCCCTGATTAAAATTTTCAAAAAATATTTAATGTACAGATTTCGACTTGTTACAGTTTTATTATAGTATAGATTATTTAGCATAGATAAATGCGCTATATCACCTCTTGTTCCTCTTTCCTTACATATTAATTCAATACTTACCATATGTTCATAATATGTCAAACAACAATATACCACGCACATAAATTTGAAAGTGTTGAACAAGATTCCGATGAACATCTGAAAAAGATTACATTTATACATTGATATATAAAAACCCAAGATGTACAGTCAACGTTTCAAAACTGTTCGCAGAAAATGAGCGCACGATTGAGAATTATGCGTTAATTTCAAATAGTCTCTTGTCACACGCGTCTTTGGACGTTTTGTACACCGCTTTGTAAAAAAATAATTTTTAAGTAATTCGCGTAAGGTTGGATTTGCAAAAATTTAAAACAAGTATATAGTATAACTACAACTACTTACGTATATCGGTCAGTTGTTAGGAACGGTTTTGAAGGTTACCTTTATTCGAGACTGTGCATCTTGGGTTTTTATATATCAGTGCATTTATATACAAAAATCTATAGTCCTGATTACTTATTATGTATTTGTTCCAAGGTTTGTTATAGACGGTTATAATAAAGAAAATTGGTTACAAATATAACATTATAAAAATATCTCGATCTATTTCAAAAACAGGCGGCTTAGCCAAGTTACTTATCTAGAATCACGCAAATAGAAAACGGAAAAATGTATGGAGATGATATATCTGAACGCTACGTCACGTGATAAAACCGTTTTCTATTTGCGTTAGTAATTGTAGATAAGCAACTTAGCTAGGCCCCCGCTTCACCGATATTTACGATTTTTTGTTCATGGAAAATTGTACTCTTGCGCAATTAACCTTTTAGTAATCGTCATTTTTTTCTTTTTCTATCGTTTTTTTTGCTTGAACTGACTACGCTATTGACCTAGCAAGGTATTAACAGCTTCAATGGACTACAAGCCTTCACCGGACTACATCACTACCTTCCTCTACAGCTTTTATTTAAATACACGGTGAATACATCTCATTTTAAAATTGGTAACCTATATTATAATTAATATTCGTTAAAAGTACTAAACTATGAATGTATGTATGTAACCGCTTGTGGTAGGCCATTTTAGGACAAGTATTATGATGTATTATGTATCATGTTTTATGTTCGACGATAAAAGCGTGCAGAATTTTATCTTCTTTGCTTATCAATCAATTGTTCAGTAGGTGCTAAGGATCTTTAATGTTATTAGTAATGAAACTGAAAATAGTTTTCCACAATTTTCTCTAAAGGCGTTAAGCGTTTTATTTTTGGCAGGAATTAAATGTATAATTTCTCGTCAAGACACGTAAGTAAGCATGACCATGACAGTATGGCGCTTGTGTGGCTTACGTCAGACTAGCGAAGCGTAGCATAAGAGCTGGTGTAAATTGAATAATGAAATATTTATTGTTATTGTGTAGCCTATTATATATTTAATGAATTAATAAGTTGTATAAAAAAGTATATAATTATTATTCGGACTGCAAATAGATGTGAACAGAGTACAGAGAGTAGAATTGAAAAAAATTAAAGAAAAGTTATTCATCCCTTATTATGGTCAAATTTAGATCATTAGACGATTACTGGAAAATGTACTTACCGTAATTTTTATATGTATGCCCATATCATAGAAAATGTGTACCAGTTTCTTATATGAATTTGTAAATTTTTCTAGATTCAACCTGTCCTCTTCAGGGTTAGAATACGTACAATCCTCGATCAAATTCTTGCTCAACTCTTTCAGTTTTTCGTAAAATAGCTCAGTTGTTATTATCATTGGGTAATTAATGGTTATGCAATGGAAATACAACATATTTCCTAGGAAAAGAGAGTGAAGAGATCCCAACAATTGGCCGTAATTTAAATAAAAATGAATCGGACTGCTATATTCGACAATTATACCAAAAACTAAATGTAAAAGTGGCACAGAAGTCTTCAATTTTAATGAGGACAATCCAATATCACGATCAGTTGTATCGATTAACGAACAGTATTTAGCTAAATACGATCCCTTTGTCACAAACGATATAAGGTTATTAAGAGAAAATTGTATCACCGTCACGAAATAGATCATAAATATAAAGGATACTATCAAGTTACTATAATATAATAAAATGAAATAAATAATATTACTGAGACAATAAAACATACAATAAAACTTTGCAAAGTAGCACATTAATTTTGATCTATAGAATTCACTATAATGTCCAAAAAGTAATCTGATCGTCATTATGAAATCTATGGAGCGTATATAGTCATATATTGACGACATTGTTTTTATTGCAAAAACATAGGAGCTCAGTTCAAAGTATACGCATTTTTAAAGTAAATCTCAAATTGTACTACGGTCTTTGATTTATTCATCGATAGCTTCTGGTGTTCTTTGGATTAGTTTAACCAATCTTTTCACATTCTTCGACTTTCAGGGTACAACGAGGAAAAAGTTGACCAAGTTGTTTCCTTTAATTTTATTAACAATCGATGCTGTTTACGATTGAAAATTGTTATCTTCGTATTGTACTATTTCTCTTATCATTTCATGTAATATTAAGTCACTTCGGTTGTTTGTTCTTGTTCTTCACGTGCATTACTGAATTGGATTATTGTCAAACCTATTGTGATTTCACTAATCTGTTTTGATTAATTTTCAAATACGTTTAGCTAACAATATGATGGAAGGTACTAATTTTACCAAGATTTTTAACAATAAAATGTATTTAATGCACATTTCATAAACAGAAAATGTTTACTGAATAAACCTCCACTCTGAAAAATATAGCTCTATTAGCCTTTAATATGCCAGATGAGAACCGAACAAGTCCGCGTAGAACGGAGTACTAGTAAAGGGATGATGGGTAGCCATACGATCAATAAATTGTGCTGTAAATAGGAATTTCCAAAGAAACAATGTAGTGTCAAACAAATTGATTTTCTTCCAACATTGTATATGGAAAAACGGCCCCGAACTATTATGACTTAATTTAATATTAAAAATATATATCAAATCTTATTACACGGATTTACATGGATATTATATTCTACAGTTTTTCAAATCAGTTGTAATTCTATTGATTTCCTCTTATTTTTATACAAATTCTAATATATCAAGGTTTCATTGCTATACAGCAAAGTAAGTAGACGTATGGCCAAGTAATAAAAAACTATTTCCGTTACTGTATTTTCAGTTCAAACAATAACATTCTAGTTTACTTTGTTGCCAACCGTGTCACACTTTCTTTTTCATCCAATCCACTACTGGTCCTTATCACGCACACTATTTTAAGATGATTTAATTCATAAAGCAATACCTCAATATTCTTTACAAATCTATCGGTCTTCTGTGTAATTAGAATCGCGGACGAGAAAGGTACAGATTTTCGAATGGGAAGCTTTCAAATAGCAGCTCACTATTATTCCAAATTGGAAACTGTTTATCCTTAACTGGTATATATCAAATGGACTACAAGTGTAACTGTGAGCTGTCGCGGAGCTTCTGGTAGAAATGAAACATCGAAATAATTTTGTACAGGTAATATGCATAAAAGATTGTTTACGACAGGAAATAAATATGGCCTAATCAAAAACGAAAACTAAGGATTTATTCAAACAAAAATGACCGTTTTTGGAAAAAAACATTTATATTAATTGCAAACTGTGCCCTCGACTTTGTACGCGTGAAACCTTATGTGAAAAACAGCGATTAATTGAGTCATCTGAAAATATTAAGTTTATTACTTATCTATAGGCCCACCTCCCACTTCTCCCTTTCCTCCATCCACTTTCTCTCCCTCCCTATTCCCCTCAAATACAGGCTGGCAAAGCACTTGCGACTCCTCTGGTCTTGGTGATGTCTATTGACGGTGGTGATCACTTAACATCAGGTGATCAGCCAGTTTGTTTGCCTCCTATAACATAACAAAAAAATGTACTTGTCCTTTACGTCAGTACAATAACTTTCGATAGACTGAACCGATTTTAATAAAACAAAGACTAAATATTACTTAAAAATATGCTTTATGATTTTCTTAAATAACTTGTATTATGAACGTAGTTTTTTTAGTAGATATACACAAATACAAAATTATACAGCGTCGTGACGCATGCCAATGCGACATGCCATGTTGTCTTGATTACTATTATCTTATTCCTTCTTCAGTTAACCACATTAATTATGGCGAGCATTTAATATAGATTAGCATTGCGCTTTATAAGCTAAATGAATAGTTTAAAACGTATGTTACAGATTAAAAATAATAAGTAACATAAGCAATTTCTATTTTCTTTCTATGAAGTTTGTTACCGCAGTTTTGTGTCTATAATTGTAATAAACTGTGGTTTGGTGATAAATTTCACTCCCGCACACCAGATTAGGTCCCATTCGGCAGCTGCTCAAGCCTAGGTCCGTTCCGTCGGCGTGGAGTCCTTGAGTGCGCTGCTCGCGCGATACACTCACACAAAATCTTACATCACTGCAACAACACTTTTACACATGAAAGTGAAAGGGTTTTGTTTCTTTTCCTTATCGAACTGAAATAGTTTGGAAAATTATCCGATACGAAATATA
Source organism: Antheraea mylitta (assembly GCA_014332785.1). Lineage (NCBI taxonomy): Eukaryota > Metazoa > Arthropoda > Insecta > Lepidoptera > Saturniidae > Antheraea > Antheraea mylitta. The sequence goes on along the minus strand of JACEII010000102.1, from coordinate 107,169 downwards.
TATAAGAGTTGTTGAGGTATGTATGCCTTGATACACATATATGCTCCAACAACTCATATATGTATGAATAGTTAGCTTAGGTCAGCTCAGATAGATCGCGAATTGCACGTATCAGGCAACAGCCCAAGTCGAGGTGTGCCGTGCACCCTTGAGCTAGTTGCCCAAATAGAATCGACTGAGTGCCGGAAGCAATCGCCTTAGTAGTCCGGTGAAACTGTTAAGATCTTGTTGGGTAAATAGCGTAGTCAGTTCGAAAAAAAAAATTTTTAATGAACTGCAGATAAGGAGGCGCGGCTAAGCTCAAAAATTTATGCCATATTAGTACACGGACCCGGAGCGTAAATAAATAAATAAACTGAAATCCAAACATTTTATTGAAAACACTATACGATACACAATACATTATTGTCTAACACTAATCCGCCAAGTTCAATTACATCCGGTCTGAGAAGAACGGTCAAGAAACTCAACCGTGGATTCATTTTTCTTATGCTAAATTATCAAATAAATCTTATCAACTAAAATATAATTAGTTAACCACAGAGCAGTCAAGCCAACTTATC
>JACEII010000102.1:47841-104733 GCA_014332785.1 Antheraea mylitta | reverse complement strand
CATTATTTGGAGTGCAGCTATTAAATTTATTTATAAGAGGCCAACCAGTAAGGTTGACTTTAATCTTACAACACTTCTCTTGAAGATTGTTAAATACATTGACAGCTGTGTTGAAGGCTTTTAATATGCTTAATTTTGTTTTTTGGCAACATCGAATTAGAGGCGTAGGTATAGATTATGTTAGTCGATTTTGAATGAAATAATTGACCTTGGAGCAATATGATTCCTTTCCTTGTACACCATATGATCCCCGGGATTATTTTATACGTTGACTTTTACTAATAAAGATTAAAAATAAGAAAAAAAATACAAATTATTTCTATAATCACCTTACCTTAAACATAGGGATCTTCTTAACGACCGGGGTGATCAAGAGGATTACTTTATAGGATTTTAAAAACGTGTATATATAATTACTAGCCTCTACCCGCGACTCGTTCGCGTGGAATAGTTACTGTGGGCTAATGCTAACACGCAGCGGAAGCTCTCAAGAGGAAAAAAACAATTTTGAAACATTCTTCATTGGTGCTCCGCTTCTATTGGTCTTAGAGTGATGATATATAGTCTATAACAATCCTCGATTAATGAGCTATATAACATTGAAAGAATTTTTCAAATCGAACCAGCAGTTACTGAGATTACCCCCTACAATGTCACAAACTCACAAACTATACCTCTTTATAATATTAGTATACATTTAATCTCATTAAATGAAATAGTCTGAATATGATAAAAGTAAGATAGATAATTATGGCAGTAGTAAACGCTATCCTGTTTGTTTCGCATTAAAAAAATGCTTATTATATTTAAATTCTTGCTTAAGGAGAACATCTTGTATACCTTTCCCCTACACAGATTAGAATTTAAATTGTAACATTGCAATTACGTAGTCTGTTGATAGCAATATGAAATTCAAGCTTAGACTGAGGTCTATTGGGAAGCCTGGCCACAGCTCGAGCGATACTGGAAAAGCCTCGATACAATTCAAAGCGTCCTCTACAGCTGAACGCACCTTTAAATCTGAAAAATGATTAAATCAAATTAGAGCTGCAGCATCACTCAACCTTTTTCATGTATAACATCTATAGGCGGAGGGTAAACTTAATTGTTGGCGTGGCGACGCAAAACACGAACTTTGTACTATTAACGAAATACTCAAAAACATTTGCAACCCTATTTTGTAGGCCACTTGTTCTACTAGAGTTACGCGGCTCGCGCCGACGACCTAGCGCCCTTTGATAAATGTCGCCAAACACACAGACATCAGAATTGTTCTCGTATCGAACGACCCTAAAATAAGCCTTCTCTTTGACCAGATTAGGCCCCCTTCGGCAGCGGCTCAAGCCTAGGTCCGTTCCCTCGGCGTGGAGCCCTTGAGTGCGCTGCTCGCGCGATACAGGAGCATAAAATTTGACATCACTGTGACAACATTACACATATCACCTCCACACATGTGCACGCATACACGCTTACTCATGAAAGTGGAAGGGTTTTATTTCTTTCCCTTATCGACCTAAAATTGTTTAGAATTTTTTCCGAAGAAAAAAGAAAGCCTTCTCTTTTGTATTTCCTTATTAATATGATATATGTACATGTAAAGTATTAGTTATACCGAACTATTACAATACTAAATTTCGTTAAAATCCATTCAGTAGTTTTTGCGTGAATCCCGTACAAATGACGAACAATTTTATTTTTACTATGAAAATGTGTTTTGTGATTTATTCTACGCCCCACCAGAGTATTTTCTCTTTAAAATATTTAATGTACAAATTTCGTCCCGTTCGCCTTTTATTATATACTAGGCTCTGCCCGCGACTTCGTCTGCGTAGTAAAAATTACTTTGGCCTAACGCTAACACGTAACGGAAGCTCCCAAGAGAAAAAAGAATCCCGATTTTGATACATTTTTCATTGGTGCTCCGCTCCTATTGGCCTTGGCGTGATGATATATAGCTTTTAACTATTGATGATAATTGAGCTATATAGCACTGAAAGAATTTTTCAAATTGGATCAGTAATTCCTGAGATTACCTCCTACTATATCACAAACTCACAAACTTTACCTCTTTATAATATTATTGTAGATGTAGATATCTAAAATACATTAAATGAATGACTGTTTCTTACATTAAGTTCTATACGGACGAAGTCGTGGCAACTTCAATATATATATTTTTTATACCATAGTTAAGTAGTCACCACCGTCCATTGACACCAGCAATATCAGGAGAGTAGTAAGTGCGTTGCCAGACTGTGTTGGGTGAGGGGGAGAAGAAAGGGAAGAAGAGAGGGGGAAAATGAGGATTGGTGTAGGGATGATCGATATTCATTGATGTTGAAGAAACATCGATGTTTAGCTGAGAAACCTCGATGTTTTGATGTCGATAAATCAACACATCGATGTTTTGATTTCGATAACATCGACGTTATGAGAACGTTGCATGTACTAGAGACTAAAAAAGTATCAAATTTGTAAGCCATACGAATAGTTTTTTCTTTGGATGACCTCTTTTTTTCGTCGCTGACCTCTGTTTTTACAGACCATTTTAATTGCTGGCAAAAACATCGATGTTTATCGTACATCGATACTATTGAATTGATGTTGACATCGATGTCAACATTGATGTTGTTTAATATCGCTCATTCCTAGATAGGTAGGCCCCCGGCGCTCTCACTGACGCAAGCAATATAATGACAGCATTACTTCACGTCGGTGTTTCTGTGGCTCGGGTGGTAGTACCGGGTGCGAGCCGACAGATTCATACTGAAACATGTAATAGCTTCAGCGTGACTTTACCACCTACAAAATAAATATACCCACCTGTGCATACGAAAATCCAGCTTGAGAGTGTTGCAGCCAACTGATCTACTTCATTCGTAGCCAATTCAATAAACAGTGCCGGTGTAAATATCGTAATAATTTCAAAGACCAACGGCAATATCCAGTACGTTATACTAATAGCCGTCTAAAAAATAAAGCGACATACGGTACGATACAGATAGAAACAATTTATCGTGTATAATTACACAAAGTCATATTTAATTTATAAGCAACTAGCCTCTGCCCGCGACTTCGTTCGATACATTAACATTAACACGCAGCAGTTCTCAAAAGGAAAAAACATCCCGATTTTGAAATATTTTTCATTTATGCTCCGCTCCTATTGGCCTTAACGTGGTAATATATAGCCTATAACCATTCTCGATGAATAAGCTATATAATACTGAAATAATTATTAAAATCGGACCAGTAGTTCCCGAGATTACCCCCTACAACGTCACAACATCACAAACTCACAAACTTTACCTCTTTATAATATTAGTATAGATGAATTCTCGTATGATTGGATGTTGTGATGTTGTAGGGGGTAATCTCAGGAACTACTGGTCCTATTTGAAAAATTCTTTCAATGTTATATAGCTCATTTATTGAGAATGATTATAGACTATATATTACCACGTTAAGACCAACAAGAGCAGAGCACCAATGAAGAATGTTTCAGAATCGGTTTTTTTATTCCTCTTGAGAGCTTCCAATGCGTGTTAGCGTTAGCCCAACGTATTTATTCCACGCGAAAAAAGTCGCGGGCAGAGACTAGTATATTATAAAATAAATTCCTTTGCCACTTTTGCCACCTGTTTACGATAATCTAAAAAACCACTCAACAGATTTTCATATTTGTCCACGACGAACTCCGAAACTATTCAACCGACCTTTACGCCACGTTGTATGATTTTGCCCAACTTAAGAGATATGATAATTTGTATTTCGATTAATGGCCACGATATTTTATACCACGACATTATCGTCAATGTGGATTATTGTTATTAATTTGTAAGTTTCATAAGTTTTGAACAGATGGCGCTTTCAATTAGTTTGTTAATAGAAAGCTGTAGCACCGACTTTTTTTTTTCGAACTACCTTCGCTATTGATCTAGCAAGATTTTAACAGCATCACCGGACTACTAAGACGAGCACTTAAGGCACTCAGCCGATTTTATTTTGATAACTAGCTCAATGGTGCGCAGCACACCTCAGCTTGGGTTAATGCTTGATTTATGCAATTCACGACGTATTTGAGCTAACCTAAGCTACTTATACTTATATTAGTTAATGAAACATATATGTGTACCAAGCATACATGTCTTAACAACTCTTAGATATATATATTTTATGTCAATATCAAAATAATATTATTACAATAATAACTGTGCCACAGCAACATGACCGGGCCAGCGAGTTTCATTATATGATCTAGCCGTGCGTGTCAAAGAGCTGTTATATACAATGTTGTGTCTCGTAGTTGCAATGGCAAAGATATGTGGATTGGACGACGCTTGGTGATTACGTCTCAAGTAGCTAATACCTATCGTATGCTTATTAAATCTCATAATATATACGTACCATATATTCATAGTATGTCAAACAACAATATATTACATACAGAATCTTCCAAATATTGAACACGATTCCAATGAACGTCTGGAAAAAGATGATAACCATATTTAACAAGTCTGTAGTTCTGTTTGAATATTATACATTTTTTCCAAAGTTTTTGATATATAGTTTTGTTGGGTGTATGTAATAAGGTTCACTTTTGAATGTACCTACATTATTACATAGTTAAAGTAAAAGAACGTGTTGTCAGTTGCAAATTGTATTGACGACTAAAGTAGCAAAAAGAATATGCAAACAGTATACAATAGACACACCAAGTTTATTCATTTAACTAATACCTTTAAACAAGCAATTCTTGTATATTTTTATATTGTTATATATTCAAGATTTCGGAAACGACGTCAGCGATTTCGGTGAAACTTAGTATGTGGTTGGTTTCGGGAACAATAAATCGATCTAGATTTCATTAATAGAAAACTTTTATCTGAGTTTTCAGGCTATTAAAAAATATACCAAGAATATAAAAACAAATTTCGACGCCGCTGCCAATACAAACATAACTGCATCGAAAATCCGTCTAACCCCAATTCAAATCAGAGTGACACAAAAGAGATATCTTTTTTTAATATACATGTAGGATTAATTGGTAAAATGAAACGCAACATCTGAGCGGATGTTGTAGTACTCTGTAGTAGGTAGATTGGGTCTAAGATGGCGATTATTGAGTATAAGACGAGACGTGTTTTAAATTAAGAGTAAAGTGGTGTAGATATTTGGGTGTAAAATAAAGTGTGAAAATACTTGTTTGGGTTTAATTGGATCCACAATATATATGTATTTTTTTTATTTGCTAACTTTGTGAGACAAACCTTACAATTTATTTTAATTTAAAAATTATTTTTAAAGAACCGAGTGGGTTTGGTCGACCAGGTACTATTATCTTAAGCAACCAATTCTCTAGTAGATTATTACTGCCACTGTCGTGTAGGTAATAATATTAGAAGTTTTTTGCGATTCAAATCATGAATATGGTCACAATATAAATATGAAAGACAGTGTGAAAACTATCTATAAACGCTCGTACCGGCAGCACACTGAGACAAACATGCGCATCGTAGTTTTCGTACTATCTCTAATATTTATACTGTGATATGGTGGTCTTGTTAGAGCTTTTCAGGGAGTTTTTGTATCTAACTAGAATTCATACTCCGTAGTATTATTTCTTTTTATTTTTTATTGTAGTACAGCAAAGTGACTGCACTGTGCCTGATGGTGAGCACAGTACAATCCAAAAACAATGGCGACCACCGAGAGACACGCCATCCCTCGGTGGTCATCGCTGTCATGCCGGCCTGCGTAAATGTCTCTTCACATTACGCTTGCAGGACCCCATGTTATACGAAGGAGGGAACACACTAACCGGGAGATTGTTTCACAGCTTCATGGTACGGGAAAGATAAGAAGTTGCGAATTTTTTAGTTCGTACTCAGATAAATTTACCGTAAAACTATGGTTCCGAAGCCCAGTGCACGTGGTTTGGTTATGGAAAGGATATATGATAGCTTTCACACAGAACAGGAACAGTATCATTCCCGACGGATATAGATCTACATTAATGCGAGTGAAGCGACGGACAAAAGCTAGTATTGTCTATTTAGTAATACGTATAGGTTCGTACTCGTTATTACAATCAAATTATGACAATTGGACAATCACTAGCAAAAATAATTACTCACCATTATTTTTATATGTCTCCCCGTATCATTAAAAATATGTATCAATTTCTTGTATGAATTTATAAATCTTTCAATATTCGTATCGTCTTCTGCATGGTTTGAATATGCAAAATCCTCCTTTAATTTCTTTCCCAATACCTTTAATCTCTCGTATAATGTCTGAGTTATTATAATCACTGGGTAATTGCTCGTAATGCAATTTAAAAACAACATATATCCTAGGAAATTTGTGTGAAGAGAACCGACCAATTGACCGTAGATTAACAAGAAATGAATTGGACCGCTAAATTCAACAACAGTACCGATTAATATAAGTGAAAGTGGTACAGAACTCATCAGTTTTGATGAAGGTACTCGCATGTCACGATCGAGCATATCAATAAACGAACAATATTTAACTAAGTATGTTCCCTTTGTCACAAAAGATGTAAAACTAATAACGAAGAATTGCATTACTATCACGCAATAGTGCAAAAACACGAAGGATGCTATAAGATCATTCTGATACAACAAGAGGAAATAAATTATATTGCCGAAACAATAGAATATACAGTAAAGTTTCGCAAAGTGACATACTAATTTCGATGAACAGATTTCGCTATAATGACCAAAAACTAATCTGATGATCATTGTGAAATCTATGGAGCGAACATAGTCATATATTGACGACATTGTTGTTATTGCAAAGACATACGAGTGCAGTCCAAGTAGACGCACTTTTTAAAGTAAATCGATAATTGTGCTAGAGGTTTTAATATATTTATCGGATAGCTCTGGATGTTCTTTGGATCAGCGTAAGCATTTTCTTCATATTGGCAGTTAATTTTAGGCGTATGCAGCAAAAGGTGAACAATTTTATTTCATTCAATTCTATCAACAATCGATGCTACTAACGATTAAAAATTGTTATCTACAAGTTGTACTGCTTCTCCTATCGCTTCATATAATACCTTGTCATCTATGTTCTTTATTCTTTTTCTTTAAGTTATTGAATTGGATTGAATACTATTGTGATTTCAGTATTAGCTCCGGTACACTTTATAACTTTATAGTAATTTTCAAACACCATTAGCTGACGTAATGGTGAAGGAACATAATTATATCACACATTTCAGCGAGATTTTTATAAAATGAAATTAGTCAATATTTTAAGGTAGATTTGAAATGGTGGCTTAAAATTAAAAAAATAAAACACTTTGTAGACAGGGCACCAAACTGTAAGATGTAGTCCAATCAGACTTGAAAATATTAGATGCGAACACGAGCGCTTACAACGGTATACTGGTGAAGGGGTGAGGAGTAGTCACAGGATCAATATGCCTTAATAAGTTGGACTTTAAAAGAAACAATGTAGTGTAGCTTAAATGATTATTGATTAATCTACATTGTTGTACATGAGAAAACTGTTCCCAACTGTGCTATGTACATATTAATACAGGTGTCACAAACGGGATAATCATTATACACAAAAACAGTTCAGTATAAACTGTGTTTAAATTCATCAAACATTTGATTTCTACAAAAGAACAAAGGAGCCCCTAAATAAAAATAATTAAGATTTGTTTCTAAGTTTCTTTCTTACCTGGCTAATTTTTACATTGCTAAACGGATTACTGTTCGTATTGTATTTTCCACAGATTTCCAAAGATGTTATAATTCTATTGTTCACAAGTACTCTTATCGTCATACGACTTGTGACATATCACAGTTTCATTGCTATACAACAAAGTATATAGACGTATAGCTAAGTAATGAAAAGCTATTTCAGTTATTTCAAGCTTAAACAACAACATTCAAGGTTCATTTACTTTGTTGTCAACTCTGTTACAGTTACTGTAACCGTATAAAATTTTATCTAATACCTGTAAACGAGCAATTCTTGTATATTTTTATAATTGTATATATTCAGGATCTCGGAAACAGCGTAAGCGATCTCCGTGAAACTTAGTATATAGGTAGTTTCGGGGACGATAAATCGATCTTTTTTTTTATTGAAGCGCGACAAAGTGACTACGCTATGCCTGATGTTAAGCATAGTACAATCCAAAAACATCGGCAACCACCGAGAGACAGATTATCCATCGCCGGTCGCCGCTGTCATGCCGGCCATAATGACGAAAGTCGCCCGGTACTGGATATGCACAGGCTGATCCCGAAATGCGACACGCAGAAACGAGTCACTATGACGGGCTTTTTCGCCATATACATGGTGGTTGCGACCCAGTCGGGCTGTAAAACCCTACCACCCCGCTATCGCCATTGCCTCGTTCGTTGATCAGCAGGGTGCACCACGTGTAGATGAGGTTGGCTTGGGTATCTCAAGTCTTAAGATGTTACTCGACACCCCTTACACCCCTATTTTATTGATAGAAAACTTTTTTAACTGAGATTTCAGGCAATGAAAAAATATAGCTAGAATATGAAGGTAAATTTCGTCGGCGCTGTCAGAACAAAAATAGCTCAGATGAAAATTGGTTGCTTCGAAAATCCGTTAACCCCAGTTCGAATCCGAGAGAGATATCTTTTTTTTTATAGGCAAAATGCAGTTTTTGTGAGGCAAACCTAACAGTTTATTTTGATTTAATAATGATTTTTAAAGAACTGAGCTAGGCTCGGTTGCCCAAGTAGTATCCGTTGTTTGTAGAATTTTAGATACATGAGATTCGTTCTTCTTCACATGCGTTTAACACACTGTCTCTGTTTAGATAAGTTATTTATAAAATCAATAACTCCGTTTAAAAAACATGAGTTTCTATTTCTTTGATTTTTGTTCTAGTAGATTATTACTGCCGTCGTGAAGTAAGTAGTGATATTATAACAAGTGCTTTGCGACCATCAGTCAACTAACGAGATGGTGGCCGTCTTGTTAGACATTTCCCGGGAGTTTTTATAACAAGTCAGAATTCATGTTCTGTGGTATTATTACCCATCCATTTCACTTGTACACCATAACCGAACAATATTACATAAACCACCAGCAATATTACAAAATAACACGAGATTAGGATTAAAATATAAAATCCACTACAAGCCACTCCAAGATCCGGCCAAAAATATCAGTCACCTCTATAATACAGTCTGTGAACGTGGAAGCTGAAAATCTTCTCTCGTAAATTTGTGCATTTTTACAAAAATACGTGTATTTTGCATTAATTGTGTATTTTACAAGCTGCAAGTGATAACACAAGTGCTTTTTCACTATTGTATTTTTTATTCTTGATTCTTGTTCTGTTTACCAGACGCTAATAAATCTTGTAATACAGTTCTTGTTATATATATATCTTATTGTAATATCTAACCTGAAAAATAGCTTCGATTCCCACAGCCACGGGTAAGAAGCCCCGCCCCCCGCCTCCTGTCACGATCCAGGACAAGGCATCCTGGGTCGAAATTTCAGAGCTGCTTGCAGCAGCAGACATCCCGTTCACCTCTGCCGTGAATACCTTCGTAACTTCTACTACTTCGTACCTTCGTAACCCGCGCAACAGATCGCCCTACGACATGGTGTTGGTCCTTCTCGACCGGACCGTGGAGGGCAAGAAGATCTTTCCCTTCTCAACTCTCTGCAGCCTCTACGGCGTCACCGTAGAGCCACCGCGCAAAACGACCGTGCCTTCGCAGTGTCATAACTGTCAGGTGTACGGACACTTCGCGCTTAACTGCCACCTGAAACCCAGGTGCGTTATGTGCCTCGGCGACCACTCCACTAAGGAGTGTCCTCGCACGAAAGACTCGCCCGATCCTCTGAGTTGCGTCTTGTGCCGCGGCGTAGGCCATACCGCGAATCATCGCGGGTGTCCTCGCGCCCCGCCCTCAAAACAGCCCCGCTACGCTAGGCAGGTCTCGCTGTCAAGGGCGCCTGCGGCGTCAACGCGCCCCCGACCTCCGCTCTCAACTCTAGAGAAGCCTTCAGGAACTTGCCGAGCACATCTCAGGCCCCGTGGGCCTTCAAGATCGCGTCCCAGCCTGCTCCTCGTCCTCAGGCGGCTAAGCCTTCACAGGCCGACCCCGCAGTCTCCTTCAAATTATCCGGCATGAACTAGTCAGCCCAGCTCCTAGTGTTCCACAAGATCTCGGAGATCTTCGCGTACGACGAAGTCGCGAACGATCCGAAACAGAGCCTTATTCGCGCGATCGCGAAGTTTCCCGCCATCGCGGCTACGATTCAACAGCTCGCACGCGCCGTCGTCTCGAAAGAATAATATCTCTTAATATAAGATAGAGTAAACTCGCGCGTTTACGTCTATCTTCCCCTAAAATCGATAAACAATGTCGTAATTTCTATTTTTAGATTCCAGCGCCGGTGCCGTTCGTTTAATTTGTAAATTCGATCTTTTCATTTCTCGTGGCCGGCCACGTCGCGAATCCCTACCTCGTGCGTAACGAGCAGGGCCCTCTCGTTTTTCTTACCCGCACACTCGTCGCGTTATCTCGGCAGCATCTTTGTCGAGACCACCCGGGTGGCCACAAAGATGGTGCTATCGCGAAACAGTACACACCACATCGATTATTCTCACACACAGATATTCAGACATGCACCTTACACAACTGGTGGAAGGGTTTACTTTTTTACCCTTATCGAACTGAATCGAGTTGTAGTTTAGTTCGCCTCTTTCCGAATAACATGTTGTGTTTTTCTATCATGCAATTTTTAATTGTGTATAAGCTTAGCATGGTTTAGCTAGGTCAAATCGGGTATTTCTCGGTAACAGTTCCTTGAGCATGTTACCAAAACAAAATCGTCTGAGTGCCTTAAGCGCTCGCCTTAGTAGTCCGGTGAAGCTGTGAAGGCCTTAGTAAGGCCAATAGAGTAGTCAGTTCGAGAAAAAAAAATTCTAACCTGAAAATCTTTTACTAGTTTTACTGAACCTTTTTTTATGCCAAAAGGCAGCAAACAGGCAGACGGTCCATCTGATGTTAAATGGTTACCGTCGCCTATGGATAACTGCAACACCAGGGGTATCGCTGTTATGTTGCCGACCTAGAAGAGCATGTTTTAATCCCTTATTAAAGAGTCCCATGTCATAACCCTGGGGGAACACTGTACCGCGTAACTCATTCCACAACGCCAAAGTGCGCATAATAAAGCTCTTAGAAAACTTTACGGTTGTTGCCATTGTGCTGGGCTTGTGGATGAGCAGCCAGCCAGCGGCGGGTGGTAGGATTTTCGAAAGGGGATAGAGACACCACATCAAAAAGATCTTCAGAACACTCTCCGTTGTACATACGATACAGAACACACAGAGATCCAATGTCGAGACCGTATATCAGCTTGGGATCGTCAACAATGTAAATTGTTCGCCTTTGCACGGAATCAAAAGGAGAAAGCTGGTAGACAGTAGCACCAGCCCATATCTGCGAGCAGTACTCCATATGAGGACGTACTTACGCCTTGTAAATCACAAAACGCTGCTTTGGAGTGAAATACCGCGTTGACCGGTTGAGGATACCTTTTTTTTTTTTTTTTTTTTTATTAACGTGGGGAAATCCCTAACGGATACGCTACCCTCCCGGGGGAGAAGGTAGGTTATGTCCGATTCGCACAGACTAAAACCCCACGGTGTACCGTCCGCCGCATGGTAGGGGCAGCCAGGGATCGAGCATGCTCACTGACCTGAAAACTGCCCCTGCGGCAGCCTGGCGAATGAACGCCAGGCGTCGCCCTACTATAGAAAGGCTACAGGGTACACGACCAGCAGCCTCCCCTCGTCAGCCTCACCAGTGCCCCGGTTGAGGATACCTAGCTTTTTAGTTGCCAATTTGGCCTTACTTTCCAAATGAGGCCGGAATTGCACATCGCTAGATATGTTGAAACCAAGAATCCCGATATTGCTAGAGATGTTCAGAGAAGTGCCCTCAAACGTACGCGCTATGACAAATGGGGTTTTTTTTCGTAGAAGACTTACAGACCAGTGTCTTCATTCGTCATTATTTGTATTATTTAATTTATATCTTTGTTATAAAAAAAAATAGCTTAACTAAGTTTTTGTGAACATAACTGACATAATTATTTATTGGTATAGCAGAAGAAAAATTCCTAAAATTTGGTCTTCTGTGGTTGACGAGCTCCCATGTTTAAAATTCATAGTTTGCGTTTTATAACCATATACAATATTACAAAGAGGTAAAGTTTGTGACTTTGTAGGGGGTAAAATCAGGATCTACTAAGCCGATTTTGAAAATTATTTTACCAATAGAAAGCCACGTTATTTGTGAGTATTATTATATACATTAACTCTAAAACTTAACTCCCGCCAATGTTATAATATGAGAACCCAATTATAACTTCGTATCAAATGAGTTAGTTACCCAAAGATACGGTATTACCAACTAGGCCTACTAAAGTCAAATCAAATCAAATCAATAAAATCAAAAATACTTTATTCAGTTTAGGCCCTAATAAGGCACTTATGAACGTCAAAAACTACCACCGGTTCGGAAACAACCCAGTTATCGAGAAGAACCGGCAAGAAACTCGATCTGGTTTATCTTTTTAATATATATAATATTTAGACTATATTACATACATGACAGAAACTTTTAATGGAAAAGAAATTTAATGGATGCACAGAGATGAGTCAATTCCAGACATCACTATCGTTCACATACTGATCCACTCTATAATAGCCTTTTGAGACCAAAACCCGCTTGACATGGCGCTTAAATTCACAATCAGGCAAATCGGTAATATCCTTTGGAATTTTGTTATAGAACCGTACACTATTTCCCAAAAAACTATTACTCGTTTTACTAAGTCTAAAACATGGGATAACCAGTTTGTCACGGTTCCGAGTATTTAGACTATGCCGGCCTTTTACAAAATCCAGTTTATCAAGGTTCTTTCGGACATACATTAAATTATCAAGAATGTATTGGGAAGGCAGAGTTAAGATACCGAATTCCTTGAACTTAGTCTTTAAAGATTCACGAAGTCCCATATTGTAAATTGCTCTAACTGCTCGTTTTTGTAATAAAAATATGGTGTCTACCTCAGCTGCTGTCCCCCACAACAGATCAAATCACAGTATCTCTCAACGTACTAAGCAGAATGGTGGCTTGCAACGTTTTCTATCCAACAATAAACGTAAAAGAAATGAATCGCCTTAAAGAAAACACGATATCATAAATGGAAAATAATATTTTATTTACTTCATTTAACGTAACACTTTGTCGTAATAAAAAAAAACCAATTACAACAATCAAATACTAATAACATATTTATTATATGCATAAAGTCGGCACCAAATCCCTATACATTTATGTAAAAGGTAGGTCTGTATCATGAATACGCTAGTTCGCCCCCGGTACTACCAACCGACATGCAGAAACACCGAAGTCAAGTAACAGTACTTGTATTGTTGCATTTCGTTCGTGCCGGAGGCCCACCTCCCTTTCCTCCCTCTCCCCCGAAACATAGGCTGGCAACGCACTTACGACTCCCCTGGTGTTGCTAGTGTCTACGGACGGTGGTGATCACTTAACATCAGCTGACCCTTTGAAATAAAAAAAAACACATTGACTTAGTATTTATTAGCTTTTTGGCTGACATAAAATTTAAAATGGCTTCGTCTTTAAAATAATATATAATCACGGATATACAAACATACATACACATACAAGGACCGAATACAGAACCTCTTTTTATGAAGTTGGTAAAAAATTGCATGAACTACTTAAAATAAATAAAAAAAAAATTCAATTTAGGGCCAGAGAAGGCACTTATGAACGTGAAAGCTACCACCGGTTTGGACAAACAACCCACTCATCGAGAAGAACCGGCAACAACACTCGATCAGATTTAACTTACGTTATATATTTTTAAAAAACATAAATAGTTACATTCATATTTATTGGATGCGCAGAGAGAGACGTCATTTCCGAGCGTCATCATCGTTCACATATTGATCCATCCTATAATAGCCTTTAAATATTAAAACCCGCTTGACATGGCGCTTGAGCTCACTATCCGGCAAACCAGTAATGTGCTTTGGGACTTTGCTATAAAACCTAACACTATTACCTACAAAAATGTTGTTGGTCTTAGTAAACCTAAAATATGGACGGTGTTATTACAGTAACGTTAAATACGTATTAAATACTTGCTTTAAAAAGGTTTTGTACTAAATGCATCGCGCTCGCCCGAGGCAAGTTCGCGTTATTCTTTTTTCGCAAGTTTAACCTTTTTTTTATTTAACGTGGAGAGAAAATCCTTCATGGATTGTCAGAGCTCCCGGGGGGAGCCCGACTTGAGCCGCCCACCCCTACGTGCGAGTCACGCAGGGGTAGGGCCGAAAACGGCGACTCGAACCGACTAAAACTCCACGACAACCTACGCCGCACTATGAGTGTCCCGGGGTTGCGTGAGCAAGTTCCGCAACACCCCCGACGGCGGGCGTTTCCCACGCCACAGCCGGCAGAGGCAGCCCGGTTGCTAGGCTGCCTCCCAGCCGCCGAACCCGTGCAATGGGTGTCCAGGCCTCCTGGGTTCGGCTGGCAGCGGAGGCCTACCAGCTCCGCCGCCACCCTGTGATAATTTTTTCCCGAGGTTTACTCTTCCTCCGCCCGAGCCACCGCGAGATCGCCTTCGATCTACGCTAACCTACACAACCTCCCCCATACCCACAACCCTAACCCTACCCTACCTGAAACAAACCCTACACCCTCCAATCCCTGAACTTGCCTACCCACGAAGTAGGTACCAACCCCTCACACTAACCGTCTCTAGCAAGTGTAACCTAACCTAACCAAAGCGAGACAAAAGAGCAAGATGGCGAACATTCGAAAACGCAGTGCATTTAATAGGAAATCTTTTTAAAGCAAGTATTCAATACGTATTTAACTTTTTTGTAATAACATCAGCAATGTACAATTTGTTGTTGTTTCAAGTATTTAAGTTATGTTGGTCTTATATTAAATTACCAGCCTATTTAAGTGTGGGCATATAATAAATTATCAAGAACACTATAATCATATAATTTAATATATCAAAATCACAATTTGGACCGTTCCTTCATCATTGGTAACCAGAATTCCAAGCTGTCCCACTCTAAATCTTTGACAAGTGTAATTTCATCATCAATTATCAGCCCATATCTCCCATTTTGTGAATACGGCAGCCATTCTGTTGTCTGATTTGTCCAAGTTGGTTTACTGTAAGAAGATTCCAATTAAAGATACCTATATTATGTACCATACCATATATAAATATATAAAAATCCAGTGTCATGTTTTTCCGTGATGAACTCCTAAACTACACAACCGGTTTTCATGAATCGTTGGCATTTATGTATAACTAGCCCCTACCTGCGACTTCGTCCGCGTAGTAATAGTTACTCTGGGCTAACGCTAATACGCAGCGGAAGCTCTCAAGAGGACAAAAATCCAGATTTTGAAACATTCTTTATTGGTGCTCGGCTCCTATTGGTCTTAGCGTGATGATATATAGCCTGTAATCATTCTTGATAAAAAAGCTATATAACATTGAACGAATTTTTCAAATCGGACCAGTAGTTCCTGAGATTACCCCCTATAACGTCACAAACACACGTCACAAACTTTACCTCTTTATAATATTAGTATAGATATAGTATAGTATAGATTATTATTATTTTATTACAATACGAAAGTGCAATCATAGTCAAAATTAACATTGTACCAAACCTTTTAAAAAATGATTTGAGCACTTTCGTAATTAACACCACCTCAATGCGTTCGCCGACCGCTGCTGAGGTCCGGCCGATTCGTTGTCTAACCTATCCTATCCTAACCGAACTGAGACGGAAAAATTGAGAAATAAAATCCACTTATTATAGGTATATATGGACTATATATCTATACTAATATTATAAAGAGGTAAAGTTTGTGAGTTTGTGACGTTGTAGGAGGTAATTTCAGGAACTACTGGTCCGATTTGAATAATTCTTTCAGTATTATATAGCTCATTCATCGAGAATGGTTATAGGCTATATATCATCACGCTAAGATGGAGCGGAGCATAGATGAAAAATGTTTCAAAATCGGGATGTTTTTTCCTTTTGAGAACTGCTGCGTGTTAGTGTATCTATTACACGCAAACGAAGTCGCGTGCAGAGGCTAGTATTATATATATCGATTTCGATGACGGCGACTCCTAAACGTTTCATTTCTTTCGAATTTACATTAGGGGCCATAATGTAAATTGCGAAACCAAACTTGCTCTTGAAAACCCGATCACATACAGAGCAGTATAGCTATTCAAATACTTATAAACACATCCTAATAACGCTTATACTGACCATAGTGCTTCCGTTTACATATTATAATATACACAGCAAGATATCAATCACATGGCCCCGAAAGAATCAGGTGTAGATTGTCTGCACTTGACCAACACCAGTTGCGGTAGCGTTAACACGTTCGGGACAATGTGGCTGATATCGTCCGTCTCGGTTCGGTTAGGTTAGACTTTTTTTTAAACTTTATTTTCGGCAATTAATCTTTCAAATTATTACTGCCATTGTCACGTAGTCAATAATATTACAAGCGTCGTACGATCATTTCAATATTAAGCGTCGTGTGAGTCAATATTCGAACAAGACGGTGGATCCCATGGTAGAACCTTTTGGAACCTTTATGGAACCTTTATGGAATTTCAGAATTTCATGCTCCGTGGTATTCATTTCCATTCACTTCACTTATGCACAATAAACTAACTATATTACCGCAAAATTTACAAAATATAGAGTCAGATAACACAAGATTATAAATAAAGTATAAACTCCAGTACATGACAGACTAAAATCCCGCCAAAACCTCCAAGGTTAGACTTGCGGTACAAAGACAGCGCGAGCCAGCAGTGTCAACGGTCGGCGACTGCATTGCGGTGACTTTAATACGAAAGTACCCTGATTTGTTTAATTATTTAACGGTAGGTATGACTAAACAGAGTATCATCCTTATACTATCGTCGATTGAACGATTTCTCCATTTCTCCCTGCAAGGTTCAATTTATGTGGAACAGTAGTAATAATAGTAGCTTTGTAGGAGGTTGAGCCACGTTAAAGCTTTAACTGGTTTCAGCATGAATGGGCCGGCTCATCCGGGATAGTACCACCCGACCCACATAAACACCAATGTGAAGTAACAGTAGTTGCATTATTGCGTTTCGTTCTGTCAGTGAGAGTGTCGGAGGCCCACCTGCCTCTTCCCCTCTCCTATTCTCTCCCTTCCCATATCCCTCTAAACACAGGCTGGCAACGCACGTGCGACTCCTCTGGGGTTGATAGCGTCTATGGACGGCGGTGATCACTTAACATCAGGTGAGCCACCTGTCAGTTTGCCTCCTACATGATATAAAAAAAACAGTGGAGTTTGCCATAAATTTGCTACCCTTTTGTAGTATCCCTGGAGTACATGTATGGAGAATTAGAGGTACATAGCTTGCGGACGCGAGTAAGGTAAGCCCCCAAGCTGACAGCGATAATAAGAGATTAAATTTACCCAATAAAAATATATACATTATAGCGGGTCCTATCCCGTTATCCCGCCCTGAAAATAAAAAAGCCTCGACACCTACCGGGTCCAGTTCTCTATCGAATCTATTCTCGGATCCACTGGAACACGCACACAAAATTTCATCAAAATCGGTCCAGCCGTTTTGGAAGAGTTCAGTGACATACACACGTACAGAAGAAATTTATACGTGAACATAAACTAACCCATTTTTAGCGAAGTTACACCACGTTTCGCTTAAAAAATCGACAATTTTATCATCCCTGGGAGTACATTTATCAGCTTTGTTCTTCCTGTAGAATTGGTATTGAATTATGTCACCATGTGTAGTTCCTTTCACGTCTAGATTTCTCATAACCCTAGTGTTCAAGTTACCAATAAAATTAAACTTAAACAAGTACACGTCTTTGACGTATTTTGAAAATAAATCAATGAAATACATTATATCCCTTTGGAAGTAAACGTCCGATAACATTTTTATATATTCTTCCTTTGTACCGTCACCGATGGGCTTATTCTTTAAATAAAAACTTCGTAATTTATTCTCGTAGATAACTAATTTTGGATCATCGCGCTTTGTAGGTAAATATGTAGGCACGAAATAATAAAAATCCGTTTCGTATTTAATATTTCCATCATCGTCCCTCTGAAGGAAAAGGGCTGCTTCATGAGAATTCATACCGGCTAGGACAGGAACTCTCTCAAAACGGTTTCCTTTTAAAGAAATCAAAGGGTACTCCTCAAAGAACCTCTCGATTCCTTCAAACGATTTCTCTACAACTGGTAGGAAGAACGCGTTTAAAATCGATGATGGCCTGCCAACCTCCGCTGCGACAAACGCATGAATTAAATCTTCTAAAGGCAGATCAACCAAATATTCATAAAGTGATCTCGCATCGCCCAAATCTTTACCTAAATTCAGGGCAATATTTCTAGCTTTTTCAATTGGATCTTCTTCGATCATGTATAAATCAGATAATAAGCTTGATGATTGCGATATAATTTTGCTGTAAAGACCAGTTGCCATTTTGCTCGTCATAAGTGACATCGCCATAGCTCCGCCAGCGCTTTCCCCAAATACAGTTACATTTGTAGGATCACCATTAAACGATGATATGTTCCTATTAACCCATCTCAGTGCCATAACAACATCTTTTAACCCAGCGTTACCAGGCACTTCTGGTAAATTTAGACATAAAAATCCCAATATATTTAATCTGTAATTTATCGTAACTAGGATGACGTCATGACGGATTAGATAATCCGGTTTGTAGTAATCACCATATCCGTATATAAGCCTGCCGCCGTGTATGAAAAATATAACCGGGAGATTTTGAATTTCCTCTTGCGGTAAGTTTGGTGTATACACGTTTAAGTAAAGGCAGTCTTCAGAGCCTTCTATAGCAGTGTTTATATATGGATTTAGTTGAGCGCATTTATTACCAGGTTTTGTTGCATCACGAACGCCTGTCCACGGTTCTGGTTCTTCTGGATTCTGTGAAAAAATAATTAGTCTGCTTATAAAATTAAGCATAATTGCAGGTTGCGAGCTAATTACAAGTAGAAGTGATTATTATTGCATATCGCAATGGCCGAACGTTCGAACCCCGGCATGTATCATCGAATTTTTTGGAATTCGCGTACATTTCCTAATTTAAATTGGTAACAGTATCGGCTGACGGTGAAGGAATACATCGTGAGGAAACCTGAACCTGAGGAATGTTCTTGTAGTACTACTGTATATAGGAAAGCATAGAACTGTGAATTTCCCAGAGTTTTAAATCACTAATACGTGGGCTGGCGAGGTGATCATGCTCATACGTTCCTTTAGGAAGAGGCTTATGGCTCTGCAGAGGGTCTCTTACAGGCTGATAATGATTATTCTGCTGTTGATTATCCGCTGTCCGCTAATATATTGGTACAAACAGTTGCCAGCCCATATTAATGTAGACCAGGCAAGCATAATGCAACAACCAATAGGTTTCATACATCATGTCGAGCAAACTATAATAATAATAATAAAAGTCATTATTATAAAATAGCAATATCATACAAAGCAGTTACTGCGACTTTTAAATTGTAGTCTTATAACAGTGGTGACGACCAGGAGCTTATCTATCAGCAGGCGTTAGTAGTTGACAGTAATGTGCAAAATTATGAAGGCAATGCGGCAAATTTTATCAATAAATCCACGCAAATAGCCTATTTTTTGGGATATCTACGAATTAGAAAAAGACAATATAAGCTGTTGTACCAGGTGAAAGGCTAAAAGCTCGCAGTATTCTAGGATATGACATTTCATGATCACATTTAATACATAAAATAATAATATCAAAACAGTTACTAATAAAGAACTAAGAAAACCCAAGTTAAAGTTTGAAGATTTTCAAAAGTATAAACACAATCGTAACAAACCTAGTTGCAATGACCGATGCCAAAAGCTACAATTGAGACCTGGAGTTAATACGTTTCGATAATAAAAGGGACAATAAACCCTTTTGTTTTGTTCCTGACGTTATCACGTTCTCTTACAAGTGAAAGTAGAATCACTCGACGGTCAATGATACAGTAGTTTATGTACGCGCGTAGAGGATTGTATATAATTTTTGTATTTTTCTAGATAATTCAGATATTAAGCACCTATTTTTTTTTTATAAATTTAAAACGAGAATCGAGTGCAGAGTGTCTTCCATAAATATTGCTACTGTTTAAACATTTACTCTGTATATTATGACTTCAAGAGATTATCTAATTTGTTCTCAAAGAAAGAATATTTTTGCGAGTCCTTTATTTTATAACTAAAAATAAACATGCTATATAATTGGTACACACTTTAAACCTCAGTTTGCCCACAGGTGGTTTAGCGTAAGGTATTCCCTCAAAACTGTAATACTTTTTCCCATAATAAGTCGTACATTGTTTGCCATTAAGAATGCCCTGTTGTGTGCTCACTTGACTCGACATATTTCCTGAAAGAATATATAATTAATTTATTCGCCAAGCAACTCATACTCATATACCTCAACTTTGAAACAATGGCTATTACGTAAAATAATGTAAAAAAATAGGTACCTATGAATTTATTTACATAAAAGAAATTTTAAATGTGTGTCTGTGCGCGGATCACTTAAAAATTGGACATTGGACAAATTTCGTTTTTTTTCTACGCAGTCTTCTAGACATAATGCCCTTATTTAAAAACTAGCTGTGCCCGCCACCTTATATAATAACAGTGATTAATGATGTCATCTTAACACGTTCACGCCGCCGAGTACCACCGGTGGCCCGCTAGACAGTCTTTTCTGGCGGCGCCTACCACCGGTGGTACGTATTCGATTGTGCTATTAGAAATAATGAGAATTTAACGTTTATTTATTAAAAATAGCACAATAGAATATGTACCATTTTCCCTCATACATACGCCGCGTCGTCATTAAAATTACAATAAGTTTTAATAGAGTAGACCGATTTTAATGAAACAAAGACTATGTTATTCTCGAAGATATGCTTTATGAATTTCTTTGTATGGTTTTATTATGAACCTTGTACTTTAGCAGTGATGCGTGTTCATACCTAGAGACATACATTTATAAAAATGATTGAAATGTATTCTATTACTTATTCCTAGACGCCTTCAACAGTTTTTTTCACGGAATTCAAAAATGTACAAACCGTTAGATTTACATCTTTATTATATGTATAGACCATTATGAAATATTCACTTCATTTAGAATTATTTGGGTTAAAAAAAATGATATTTTATAGGCACTACACATTCAGGGGTTTTTTCCCCACATGGAGATGTTGGGCAAGCGATGTGGTAAGCGTACGCAGGCGTGGAAAGGTAAGCTAATAACATTATTTATAAATATATTTTGTAAACAAGGTATATTTTTACTTTCCATTCTTTTTTTTTATATCATAAGAGGCAAACAAACAGGTGGGTTGCTTGATGTTAAATGATCACCGTCGTCCATACACACTAGCAACACCAGGGGAGTCGCAAGTGCGTTGTCAGCCTGTGTTTGCAGGGTGGGAGAGGGATGGATGGGACAAGAATGGGAGGGATGCCTCCGGTGTTCTTACTGACCGAACGAAACGCAACAATGGAAACACTATTACTTCACGCCGGTGTTTCTGTCTGTCGGGTGGGAATACTGGAGGCGAGTTCACATTCATGCTGAAACTAGTAATAGCTTCGGCGTGGCACTACCACCTACCCACCTTTTTTCCCTAAACTTTGAATATATAATATACACCGCAAACGAAGTCGTCGGTGTAAACTAGTCTATAATAAATTTCAATGCGGAAAATCTGTATTCGCACAAAGATTTCATTGTTTTGTTTTGTATAAAAAACAGTATTCAAAATTCTGTATTATTAAGTCCGTGTGTGCGTTCAGTTCTTCAAAATTATGTTACGAATTTTGATACAGCTTCGAAACAGTGCAAAAGATTCGAGACAGTCATAAGGACTGCCTAGAGAAGAGGGAACTTAAACCAATGGAATAACTGTGTTTCAAAAACAAATATATGTATGAATAGCTTAGAATACTTTAGCTAAGATTCGGGATACCGGTAACAGCTCAAGCAGAGGTGTGCCGTGCACCTTTGAGCTAGTTGCCTAAATAAAATCGTCAGAGTGCCCTAAGCGCTCGCCTTAGTAGTCCGGTGAAGCTGTAAGGGGCCTGCCAAGGGGCAGGTTAATAGCGTAGTCATTTAAAAAAAAAAAACATGTACACACGCCGCTATACTATGCGTCGTTAGTCTGACACAAGCTCAATACGCCATGAGCATGTTGAGGTCTTCGGTGACGCGAACCCATGCGTTTTTCCCCTACCAAATAAATCCATTTTTTCCTGTAGCAAAGTATGGGCATAATCATCAATACCAGCCGACGACGCTTTGACGATTTCAAACTTTGAGATATCCACAGTTCTATGTTTAGCCCACATATAGTGTTAGTACAAGAACATTTTTCAGGTTCAGGTTTCTTCAAGATTCTCGACGTGAAACATCTATAGGCGGAGGGTAACCTGATTGTTGGCGTGGTGACGCAAAACCCGAACTTTACACTATTAACAAAATATTCAAAAACATTTCTAGCTCTATCTACATAAAAATCAAGTTAAAACTGTTTTGTCAGCCACTCGTTTTACTGGAGTTACGCGGTACGCGCCGAAGACCTAGTTCTCTTTGATAAATGCCGCCAATAACACCATACCTGTGCATAGTCGAATTTTTATGTTTTGTACTTAATAAAAATAAATATTTATGTAATAAAATAAATAAACAATCATTATTTTATCTTTTCATTATGCCATAGTTGATTCCTGTCGTAATCGGTTCTTTCATGCCTATAACTTATACAAAACAATTTCGATGTTTCACATTTGCCAGGCGTCCCGTGACGGTTTAATTTTTTCCTTTACTGTCAGTAAATTAGTAGATGTACGCGAATTTCGCAAAAACGTTTGATATTCAGCACAACTGACATGATATCTGACAATTCTGCCTACCGAGTTACTCTATGCACCTAATGAAGATGAATTAAGATGCCTGTATTGCAGGAGCCCTCTCCTATGTGTGTGTAATTTTTTTTTTCAAAATGACTACGCTATTGACTCAGCAAGTTCTTAACAGCTTCACCGGACTTCGGGTGTGTATGTTTATGTGCAGGAAACAAATTCTAATTAAAATTCTGGAGGACAATGAATACGTTTGATTTCAATGTTTATCTATTTACACACATCAAAAAAGTCTGAGCAACATGCGTGATATTACAAATTTTACCATTTATATTAATTAATTTCTAAGTATTTACTCAAACAAAGTGCGTAGGTAAGTAAACTTTTTTGTTATTGATGGCTGGTTGTAAAAAAAAATTTGATGTTTTGTTTTTTCATAAAATTCAAATGACTGCGAATTTGTTTGAATTTAAGTGCGTGTTAATTGCTACGTTTAGTCTTGATTTTATAATTTTACCAACCATTTAAATAAAGTTAGCGACAAAATTGAATTGTTAGATATTCTTTACGTCATGAAGCGACGTCATTTGATGGCAGATGAAATGCAAAGAGCTGTAGGGATGTTGCAAGCGGAAAGTAATCAATCTCAGGTATCTCGACATTTTGGCATTCATAGAAGTGTTATTTGTCGTCTTTGGCAGCGCTACAATAATACAGAAGAACCCGCTGAACAGCATCCAAGCCGTAAAAGGAGTACAACCATTCGGCAAGACCGGTACATACAACTGACTGCAAGATGCCAGCCGATGTTAACCGCTCGAGAGATAAGTTTTAGGCTACAAATTTCAAGTGGTGTTGATGTAAGTCCTCAAACTGTGCGAAATCGACTGCATGAGTACGGCCTACGTGCTCGACGCCCAATCAGGTGCCCACCGATACGTCACGGGAAACGCGCTCGTCGATATGAATGGTGTAGAGACCGCATAATATGGACCCAGGAACAATGGGATAAAATTATGTTTTCCGTTGAGTCACGATTCGGGTTTAAGCCTGATACAGGAAGGGTGCGAGTGTATCTTCGGCCCGGAAATACTGAAAGGCTCAGGTGCGTTCAGGAAGTTTATCCATACAGCGGCTCAACAGTTATGTTATGGGCGGGTATTATGAAGAACAGGTGAACTGAGTTCGTTTTTGTAAATGGAAACATGAATACTGAAAATTACATTGAGGATATTCTCAGACCTTATGTTTACCCATTTGCATAAACCTTTGGCTCCGATTTTAGGTTAATGCATGACAATGCGCGTTCACATACAACTCGGCGAACCAGTGAATACTTTGCAACGGAGATCATCCGGGTATTGCCCTGGCCTGCACAATCGCCAGATCTCAACCCCATCAACCACGCATGGGACATGCTCCAGAGACGTGTTTTGAAGAACTTGGACGGAGCGACAACAAACCAACAGCTGAAGAATTTGCTACAATTCCATTGGGAGCGAATACCGCAAGATGACATAAACAGTCTCATTAATTCAATGAATAGTCGTTGCCGACAAATTCTGAATAGCAGAGGAGACCATACTTTGTATTCAATTGTTCTATTCTTTCACAATAAATACATTTTCTTTAGAAATTTCATTTTGTAAAAAAAAGTTTAGTTTCTTATGTATCTTAGTTTCTACAGTATATTCTAATATTGTTCATTTCTGTTATTAAAATAACTTATAAAGACAACAACTGTTATTTTTGCATCATAGAACCCTAAAGATATATTAAAAAATAAAATACAACGTTATAATGTGAAGAACCATCCTAAAATTTAAATTAGTACATGTTGCTTAGACTTTTTTGATGAGTGTATATACCTATATTTTTAAAAGAACTGTTTTCAGTGAATTCTCAGGCGCCGTTTATTATGTAAATTATTTTGTTGCGTCTCGAAAGGGCAGCGTTTTCGACAAAAGTTCTCAAGCGGCTTGACTTTTTCCGACATTTTCAACATTTATTGTTACATTTCAATCAATTTACGAAAAATCGTGACAAATTATATACATAAAAGTTTCCTCGTCAATCACTCTATGTATTAAAGAAAACCGCATGATAATCAACTCAGTAGATTTTGAGTTTATTAGTTTAGTTTATTGAACAGACAGACGCAGTGTAGGGGGAAGGGTGGAGGCAGGAAGGGGGAGGGAAAGTGGGCCGCCGCTGCTCTCAGTGACCGATTGAAACACAATAATGCAAGCATTGTTACTTCACGTCGGTTTTCTGTGAGAGGGTGGTGCTATCCCGGACGAGCTGACCCATTCCTGCTGAAACCAGTAATAGCTTCAGCGTGGCTCTATCACCTACAGGCGACTTTTGGCGACAGATTTTCAACTTGAGGGTATTAGGTCGCCTGGCGGAGTTAGAAAAACCATACCGCCATGCTATGGCTTCATTACTATGTTTTTTCTTCATTAGAAGCTTTGACTCACTTGCAAGGGTTCGAATGTAAGACCATCGACTTTTTTTATTCTGGAACTGACTACGTTTTTGACCTAGCAAGGTCTTAACAGCTTCACCGAACTACTAAGACCATCGACGCTGAGTACGAACACTATTATTTCATCTATTATCACTTCAGGTACTAAGGTACAGCTCAAACTATTCTGGCTAGGGGCATCAAAATTTGCAACCTGCGTGGACTAAAGCTCTAAAGATTTTTCGATTGTCAATCCTTTAAGTCAGTGGTACTCAATCTTTTTTTAAACGAGCCACAAACACGTTTCACTCATGGTGTCGCGGGCCGCAAACTACAAATATTTAGGTATTAACTAAAAAAACGTAATTTCAAATTAACAACGTATTAATGTAGTGAAAAATAGTTGTCCAATAAAACAAGCTTGATATAACCCTTACATCATTAGGAACGCATTGCTGTCGTGTAATCTGGGATTTATTAAAATTACTCAGCGTGCTCATAGTTTTTATGATGGGCACAAAATTAAAAAAAAAAATGAAAATAAAGTATAATCGGGTGGGTCAACTACAAAGACCCGGCACGGCGGGCCGCAGATTGAGTACAGCTGCTACAAGTTTTTTTTTTTTCGAACTGACTACGCTATCGACATAGCATGGTCTTATCAGCTTCACCGGGCTACTAAGGCGAGCGCTTAAGCCACTCAGCCGATTTTATTTGACAACTAGCTTAAGGATGCACGACACAACTCGGCCTGGGCTGCTGCCAGACACGTGCAATTCGCAACCTATCTGAGCTAATCAAAGTTAACTATTCATACATATATGAGTTGTTGAAACATAGCTTACATACCTCAACAACTACTATATACATATATTTCGTGTTGAATTATTTTTTTTTAACTATTTCAGTTCGATAATGGAAAAAATAAAACCCTTCCACTTTCATGTCTAAGCGTGTATGCGTGCACGTGTGCGGAGGTGATATATGTAATGTTGTCGCGATGGTGTAAGATTTTGTGTGAGTGTATCGTGCGAGCAGTGCACTCAAGGGCTCCACGCCGAGGGAACGGACCTAGGCTTGAGCCGCTTCCGAGGGGGGCCTAATCTGGTGGCTACTTAAAGTGATATTTGATTGATAAAAGCGTTACTTTGCGTTATCCATCATTAAAAGTTATGATGGATGCTACCTTGCACTTCTTCCTACCCTTTTACATGATGAAAAGGTTAATATTTAAATAACTGTTTGATGTGTTTTTAAACTTTGGAGCATATATATATCTCGCAAATCAAGTATATATATATAATTTTTGAGATATGAGGGGGTGAAAAGTGGATCTAAGCGGTTCGTGTAACACACGGTAGCGCGCACTCGCCACTCTGTTAGTCTGAACTTAGTTTGACATCCTGCCGAGTGTCTAGATGACTACTCGATTTAAATACGATATAAGAGTTGATAGTAATTAAACTTGATACATTCAGATGACTTTATAAGTCAAAGTTTGGTACATCAGGTTCCACGCGTTTCGTACGCGGGTACAGCTAGTTATTTGAAAAATAGTTCATAAAAAAGTGAAAATCTTAAAATAAAAATTTAGCTTTAAAAATGAAGGTACCAGGACGATGCGGTTAAAAAAAGCGCGTGGAGCCATTGGTGGCCTTGCCCATAAATAAATAACAAGATCCCCAAATAAAAGCGTGGATCAACCTGCAACTCAGCACCTTGTATGGAGCAGCAGTGTCTCAGGCGAAATGTGTGGTATATTGTACTCCTCCTCTCCAGCGAGTGACATGAGATGAAGCGATGAGATATATATATACTTCAAGAACTATTGGTCCGATTTGAATAATATTTTCAGTTTTAGATAGCTCATTTATCGAGGAAGTCTATTCATAGGCTATATATTATAAATGGTTTTTTTTTCCTTTTGAGAGCTACCACTGCATGTTATATACAATTGAATTTATATATGTTTGCATGGTGCAGTGTTTTTGTCTACTTTCTGCACTGCTACTGTGCTAAGTTGTCAGATTCCCACAGAACAATAATTACTTGTGTCACACAGATGATGTTTGTCCTATTCTGTTATTTTGCATAAAGGAATCAAGACTTGAAACATACAAAAAAAACTATATAATAACTGTGTACTCATATATATTTGAATTTATATATGTTTGGATGGCACCATGTTTTTGTCTACTTTCTGCTGTTTCTGTGCTGTGTTTTCAAATTCCCACAGAACAATAATTATTTGTCTTACACAGATGATGTCTGTTCTTTTATAAAGAGGTATAATGCCAAGCACACATTTAATCACTCTCTCTTCTTAAGGAAATTAATAAATGTACTAATAATATCTACAAAAACACTATTTGTAGGATTTTAAATAAATAAATAACAATCATGTAATTGAAACTAATACTGAATTATATTATACTAGTTGGTCAAGAGTATGTTATCCCACTCTGAAAATAAAAAAAAAACCTTGATAAATTATATACCTAAACCTTCCATATAAATCAATTGATCTGTTAGAGAAATCCGTTCAGTTTTTTTTAAATTTATCATGAACAGACAGACATAGCTGAGGACTTTTTACAATATGTAATGATTATAGTAGTGTAGCTATCTATCTATTAAAGGGGCCCCCTCTATCAATATTTGGTGCGGTGACTTCTTATTTCTGAATTATATTATGTTTTCCACAATGTGTGATCTAAAAACTAGAAACATTTGTTATTTTTAATGAGAGCCAGAGAACCATTTTGTCTTTTTTGAGAACTTTTTATACATTTTTGCATACATATGTCAGAGTTACTATAACTCAGGCAAACCATATTTTTATATATTTTTTTTTGTAGTGGTAGAGCCAGGTGAAGCTATTAATGGCTTCAACATGAATGGGTTGGCTCTTCTGGGGTAGTAACACCTGTCCCACAGAATAACACAGAAGTAACAGTGTTTGTGTTTCATTTGGTCAGTGAGGCCCACCTCTTCTTACCTTTCCCCCTCTCCTCTACCCTTCCTAAAACACAGACAGGCAAGACACCTGTGATTCCTCTGGTGTTGCAAGTGTCTATAGATGGTGGTGATTACTTAACATCAGGTGACCCACCTGTTCATTTGCCTCCTATGATATGAAACATATATTAAATAAGGTGATATTGAACATTCAAGAGGCTCTAAGATGTTTCATCAACTGTATATATGTTCGAGTTGACTTTCATTTATTTGTGACAAAATATATTTATTAGTTTTACAGGGGATACCAAACTAGACAGAGCCTGTATCTTGGTACCAAGAAAACAATAACATAGGGTGTTTTATAAGATGAAGCACCTTACCAGGCATTCACATATATAGAAATGTACAAGGTAACATTGTTAGATAATTGTCTATAGTATAGTTTATAATTTATTTATTTATAAGTATTAAGTGGCTAAGTATTTATGCAGCAATGATTTAACTTTTGACATATGTTCAATTTCATAGGTAAGAGTGGTCAACCATTTAGAAACTAGACGCTTAGTAGGTAGTATAGACTGAGACTTCCTGGAGCAGTATTTGAAAATTATATTATATGGGATATGAGAAGCTGTGAGTTCCTAGTTTCTGTGAAATAACCGAATTTACTTTTGGTGTCGGAGCATAGAATAAGCGGTCAATGAACAACGACAAGGATAATATTTCTCCAAAATAAACGCTTTTGAATTAAATATGTTCTTAAAAGCTTACCAAAAATAGGCAAATTATACTCTCTCGACAACTTCCTTCACGAATACAAGGCCTTGATAAGAAACATGAATGAGCAGTTTTAAGTCTTTCGAAATAAAATATGTAAATGGAACAATATGACAAAGTTGGTCTATGAGATGGGTAACTGAATAATTAATCTTAAGATTAGATCAATTTTACGAGATAATGGAATAAACTGCAATGTCATTACTGTAGATAGATAGTTTTGAAAATAAAACAGTATCTACGCTATCTATATTTTCTAGCTATATTCCCTCAATTTTAGCAATTTCAGTATATATAATATATATGTATTATCTATGATTAACAAATAGCAGCAAAAAATGTTGCCATTTTAGCGACTTTGTCGCTAGATCTAGCGGATTTGAACATGTTTATCGATTTTTTTTTTCAATGTAACGACAATAAAAAATAGCGTCTTCTAGCGACATATTGAACTTATTTAAGTATTTTGATACTAATTTAATTGTAATTAGTGGTAACAACATAAATTGCTAATGTTGTTTTAATATTTCCATATCAGAATAACATTCGATCTCGGGGTTGACCAGAATGAAAACAGCAAGAAGAGTTATAACGTGACTAAAACTTGTTATAACTAATCCAACTAAAGCCTTTTGTTCGTTTTATTACAGTGAAATATTCGCAATATAGTATTATCATCATATTTTTTACCATTTAATATTATGAAACATTTAGCGACTTTAGGCGGATTTTTTAATTATGTATTTTTGAAAATCTAGCGACTTTTTAAATGACGTCTGGAGACTTTTTTATTTTTTAATCGGCAACAATGGCAATAAATTACGCATAGTGATGTGTACAGTGAAATATTCGCAATATAGTATTATCATCATATTTTTTACCATTTAATATTATGAAACATTTAGCGATTTCTAGCGGATTTTTTAATTATGTATTTTTGAAAATCTAGTGACTTTTTAAATGACGTCTGGAGACTTTTTTATTTTTTAATCGGCAACAATGGCAATAAATTACGCATAGTGATGTGTGTCTAACAAGATGCAGTATATAAGACTTGTAAATGAGAGATTAATATAAGAGGGACTCAATATTTTAATACGTATCATTTCAAAATGTGTATCTCGTTGATGTTTTAAGATTTTTGTGATCTTTCAATACAGTAATTGCAAGTCCAACGGATATGTACGTGACCGAAAGTGATATCATCTTTTAATTTGTCCCATTACCTAGTTTTTAAAAACTTAAGTGCTTTTCATTTCATTCACTTTATTATAACATTAACAACGTATATCGTTTATTCTTTAGGTACTATATTATTTTCGCTTAAGTAACTTAATGTTTATTTTTATTATAGTTATCATAATTAATTTTTATTATAATTATCATCAATTTGACTATAAACAATTATAAAATCTAAAATCTTTCAATAGTAATATTATTAATCATTTTTTAAAATAAATTACAACAAATATTACGTAAATCAAAATGAGGGACAGGGCAATACAACCATAGTAACGTCACTCACCATAAGTGTTACCCTTTTTTTTCTGGAACTGACTACGCTATTGACCTAGCAAGGTCTTAACAGTTTCACCGGACTACAATCGTCTTCTCCATTTGAAGGAATGTATGTTGTTATTATACTTACATTTGTAGCGTGCTGGCCATAAAAATTGTCTCTGGCCCTTTTACAAAAACAGCGACATTTTCGTTGTCATAAAAGATACAAAATTTTCCTCGACAAAAGTGGACATTAAAAAGTTTCGGTTGCAAAGTCAGTGTTTGATTTTATCACAATAACACATTGAACACGCCCCAAAATTGGTGACCCCGACGACCGAACGGCGAGGCCCTTTACAACGGTGACTTCTACACTGCACCGACGAATTTCACGACGGTCAACTAAGCAGAGGAAAGGACCCCTGCATGACCCGTGACTCATCCACTTCCAACACAACAACTCAACAAGGAAACGAACGAGGACTGTATCTCAGCTGGAACCATCAACCGTCCCCAACATGGACTCACCAGCAACGCAATTGGCTTCGCTTAGAGAAATGGTGCAGCAACTTACACATGAAATAGCGTCCCTAAAAAAGCCAAAAGCAACGTGTATCCAGTAGCCGATCTGTTTCGACCAGCAGAAGACGACACCATTCACCTGCGCTACGATGTTGGTATCACACGAAATTTGGTAGGCAAGCCAAGAAATGTACTCCTCCTTGTAATTGGAGTGAGCAAAAACTCAAGCAGCAATCAGTAACGACGGGCACTGATTGCTGTTTATTAGAAAATAATAACCGTCGCTTATTTGTTACTGACAGGATCACGAAGCACCGGTTCCTAGTCGATACGGGGTCTGACCTATGCTGTTTCCCTTATAGCTGGTTACGAGAAAAAAGAAACCCGTCTAACTGGGAGCTCAGTGCCGCTAACGGCAGCTCAATTAAAACTTTTGGCACCGTCACTCTCCGACTCGACTTGGGACTACGCCGTGACTTCAGTTGGGAATTTGTAGTCGCAGATGTCAGTACTGCCATTATTGGCGCAGATTTTTTGGCACACTACCATCTTTTGCCCAACTGTCACAACAAAAGGATAGAGGATGGTAAGACTGGTCTGTCAGCAAACGCTTCTACAGCCGTTATAGAGCATTCTAGCGTTAAGGCAATAGGTCCCTCAGATTCTGCATTTGCACAAGTGCTTGCCGAATTTTCAGACATTTTCCGACCGCCCGGTCTTCCTCGCTTTCATAAACACAACACAGTCCATCATATCCGGACTACAGACGGGCCTCCAGTATCATGTCGACCTCGTCGGTTAGATCCTCAGAAACTTACTGCTGCTAAAAGCGAATTTGAAAGCATGGTACGGAACGGCATTGCCCGCCCGTCTCAAAGTGCTTGGTCCTCTCCGCTTCATATGACGGTCAAGAAAGACCTTTCTTGGCGTCCTTGCGGCGATTATCGCGCCCTAAATGCGCGAACTATACCTGATCGCTATCCTGTCCGACATATTAATGATTTTAGCCACAATCTAGCAGGTTCGAAAATTTTTAGTACCATCGACCTGGTAAAGGCGTACCATCAGATTGCAGTATACCATGAGGATATCCCGAAGACCGCCATTGTTACACCATTTGGCCTCTTCGAATTCCCTTATATGACCTTTGGTTTACGCAATGCTGGACAAACATTCCAAAGATTTATTGATGAGGTCACACAGGGATTGGATTTTGTTTTCACTTACGTGGACGATATCCTCGTATTTTCTGAGACCGAATCTCTGCACAAAGACCATCTCAGAATCTTATTCAAACGCCTACAAGATTATGGCGTCATAGTGAACGCGTCAAAGTGTGTGTTTGGTGCCCAAGAAGTAGTTTTTCTAGGTCACACCATTAACTCAGAAGGAACTCGCCCTCCTCAGGATCGAGTACAAGCTTTACTAAATTATTCACCTCCTAAAAATATCCAAGGTGTACGACGTTTTCTCGGTATGTTGGATTTTTATCGCCGCTTCATACCTCATGCTGCACAGTTTCAAGCACCACTCATTGACGCAGTAGCCTCCACCAACAGTAAAGGCGCAAAACCATTTTTATGGACGCCCAAGCTGTTGGAGCATTTTGAAGCCTGTAAAACTAGTCTTTCAAAGGCAACTTTACTTCAACATCCAATTAACGATGCACCTCTCGGTCTGTTCACAGATGCTTCCAGCATTCACGTGGGATCGTGTTTGCAGCAACAAGTCAATGGTCAATGGTATCCTTTAGCTTTTTTTAGTAAAAAATTGAATTCAAAACAATCACAGTGGCCTGCTTATTACCGAGAGCTATTAGCAATATACGAAAGTGTACAACACTTTCGTTATATTTTAGAAGTTAGCAATGCAACCATTTTCACTGACCACAAACCTTTGTTATACGCTTTTGTACAAAGACGAGAGAAGCTTCCTCCTGCACAGCTGAACCAACTATCTTTCATCAGTCAATTCACAACTGACATTCAGTACATTAAAGGTTCTGAAAACCTTATTGCTGATGCCATTATACTTGCGTGATGACGCTGTTCGACGCCCTCTTCAGCCGCCTTATACTGGACCATTTCAGGTTCTTGAACGGTCCAGTGACAATAAAACGCTCACTTTGGACATCAAGGGTAAGAAAGTGGTAGTCAGTATAGATCGTGTTAAACCTGCTTTCTTCTCTGAAGTTACTCCTCAACCCTTAGTTCCACCATCTTCACCAGTCACATCCGTTCCTCCTATCCTCAAGCCACCTATAGATAATTTATTACCCTCACCCTACGTTACTCGATCTGGTCGTCGTGTCAAATTTAAACCGACGCTAGATTTGTAACGAACTTTTATGTATATAGTTGTATTACTGCCATTGTAAAAACTTTGTGTATTATAATTTTTATTTTTTAAGACTATTGTAACTTGACATTGTAACTCTAAGTCTTTAATTATGTATGCTTTACTTTTTTTAAACTAAATGTAAATATGTGCATAACGTCATACTTAGTTAAGTTCGGGAGCGCTGGGATTGACTTTTTAAAAACTAATAGTCGATTTTAGACCTTTATTATTATAATGTCGATTTTAGACAAGTAAATATTCTTAAAACTAACTTGGTCGATTTTGAGACCTCTAAAACTATGTCTTAACCTAATGAGAGACGATGCTAGAATCTCTCGAGAAACCTTAACTTATTTCTCACATCGGTTATTGGCGTATGCTGACCTAGCGTCTAGCTCCCGTCCTGTTCGGAGAACACTAGGTAAGCTTAACGGAGTTTAGGCACGTGTATAGAGTCTGTGGGAATATAACTACTTTGTAAATATTTTTATACTGGGCTTTCTTTACTCCGTAGGGGGGTGGTGTAGCGCGCTGGCCATAAAAATTGTCTCTGGCCCTTTTACAAAAACAGCGACATTTTCGTTGTCATAAAAGATACAAAATTTTCCTCGACAAAAGTGGACATTAAAAAGTTTCGGTTGCAAAGTCAGTGTTTGATTTTATCATAATTTCACATTGAACACGCCCCAAAACATTAATTGATTAATTTAAAACAAACGCAGCTATTTTGAGGTCATTATGTTAAATGGAACGGTTGCCATCATAAACAAAACATAAAAAACCCGGAGAACTTCTTATGATTATGACATACATAAATAATAATTATCTATATAGAAAACATCACCTGTAACAAGCCGTATTCACGTACAACAAACGGCCGTGTCCATGACACAGCCATACCTCATCTTTTCAGATAGTTATTACATTTACGGTATCTTTATTATGACAGTGAATTCATTTTTTTAAGTGACACTTTTTATGGGAAGGCTTTTAAATACTGATCAGCAACCTTTTTGTCAGACGAAAATTGGTGCGAGTAAGCACTGTGTCGGATAGCGTGGCGAAGACACCTGTTCTCGTCCACAGAAGTTAAACATCGTCAGGCGCGGCCGGTACTTAGATACGTGACCGCTTGTGACCATCGTATGACGTTAGCACTTTGTTGCATTTTTTAAATTAAAATGTTTCAATGTCAATGTCACCTGATGTTTGAATTAAGATGTTACATAATATAATTACACGTTAAGCGTAAAAGGGTTTCTTTTCAAATGTAGCTGCAAGAATATACCAATAGGTATTTGACGACCGTATTACTTTTATCAAAATTTATTTCTTTCGCTACAACCCTATATTTATTAAAAAGATATCTACTAAATATCTACGAAGAAATTCCCGTAATCACTCTGACTGTTCTTTGACTTCTAAATGTCCTTGCCATTAATCTCTTCTACATTTTTCCTTACTAAATAGTGTTAAGTAGTGTTAAATATATTAATTGATAAATTGAGTAAATATCTGTAGAGACATACTACAAAAAATCCTCAAGAACATACTACAAGTGAACTAAACGTAGAATTCTGAATAGAGTTAACGAATACTGAAGTGTACGCTACGTAATTTAACGTATTGCGTTTTCACGTTAGGGATGTGAGTTTAATGAAAAAAATCGATTAATTAGGAATCGATTTTTCTTTTCTTAAATAATAATCGATTTGTTAAAAATCGATTTTTATAATATTTAAAAATAGACATGCTTTCCATATTCCTATATATATATATAACCTAAAGATTTAAAATAACAATTTATCAGATTAAGAATCCCATAAAATTATACGTATCAAAAATAACCAGTTCAAAACAAAATAAAAGTGAATGTTCCTTTAAACTTTCAAGGTAAAGAATATAGAAACTAAATACCATAGAAATTTTCAGTACTATTAAACATTATATCGTAATAAAAATGAAATGATAAACATCCTAACAAAATGACAACATTATTAATTGTAACTGTAAAATTCAAAACAATGAAGTTCTCTTTTAAATTTTCATATTAATCATAGTGTGACTGAGAAAATTAAAATTGAAGAATTTTTTTTATTGAATAATTTCAATAATAATTTATAGTTTTGTAAACTTATCGATGTCGAGTTTACCATAAGACATTTTTAGTTAACATGTTGTACTCGCATGACAGACCTTTTTAGTTTTATTGAAAGTTTTAATTTTACAGAGAGCGGTATTTGGCTGTCATAAGAACCACAACAATCATTATAAGATATAGTAACTCATGTTACTTGTAAGGCAGTGGGATGTTTTCATTCTATGTTTTTTTAAATTTGTAGTTTCACTACAAAATTTTTCATTCTATCGAACAGGACATGCATATTACTGTGGTATTATTCTTTTTCGTTATAAAATACTTTCGCCAGCCACTTTTAGGTGTTTTGCGGCTAGAAAACATTTTAAATTTTTACAAACATATTATCTCACTATGCTCACTCTTCAATTGTAAATAATAATTAACTTATTTTGAGTTTTTTTCATCCGTCGCATAGATGTTTATAAAAATCGATTAAAATGCGTAATTTATATAATCGATTTTCAAAAAATCGATTAATATGAAAAAAAAACATCGACAATAAAAAATCGATTATAATAAAATAAAAATCGATTTAATTAAAAATCGATTATTTTTTAACATCCCTATTTCACGTTCTAATTACTCAATCACTCACATGAAATTTTGCATGCGCGTTGTCAAGGGAAAAAAAGATATACCTTTATTTTAGAAAACAAGTACTGTCCCATGAAAGTGCATAAGCTACTATGCTATATATAATATGTTACTATCTAGTGTCATATTAACATTAAATTAGTCAATAAAAACAATAAATTAACCATTTCTATGGTAAATATTAATTTTATTGACCAAATGGTAAATAGGAATTGTGTAGCTACACAAATATGTATGAAAATCCCAATGATATTAGATAATATCATTGTGTAAATCCAGTTATCTTAATAAGTCTGTCATTACGCAGCCTTGTAGTTCCTAACGTCAGACCTTGCCAGGTCAATAGCGTAGTCAGTTCGAGAAAAAAAAAAAAAAAAAAAGTTCCTAACGTCACTTTATAATAAAGTCTCTCTCACAAACTACTAAGAGGATACTCAAACCTACATTTCGTACGACCATAGACAAAACATAAACGATACACACAAGTATAGGAAAGCATTATGCTTAGACTTAAAAGTAATATCACAAAAAATATTTAAGGTCTTGTGTAAAACTCCCCACAAAAATTTATTAAGATGGCCATAACTAAAAATGATTGGATACATTTTTATGTAGCAATTCTGGACTGTTGATGAAACTGTCATGGCCGAGACCGCCATTGCGACATATGTGCGTGACAAGTCATGTCATTTATGTGCATGATATATGAAAATTTCCAATGGCAGATTCATTCTTCGGGTTTGATACATCGTTATCGGTAAGCGGCAATATTGTACAATACATATAAATTTTCGATTCTATCGAAAAACATGTCCAAAGTTTGGTTCCACAACACCTTGCCAACACGCCTCCGATCAAGTCGGGGTTAAACTTTCGCGATACCAGTAACTTTTAACAGATTTTTAGTTTATTTAATACTTTTTTAATCACTATCAAGTATTGTAATATAAGTTTTTATTATCAAGTTTACGATTCCAAAGTGATTTCAAACAAAAAGCGGTCGGTTCGAGTTTTGTGTACTCATTAGATGTTGTATTTTGTTTGTCATATTCAAAACAATTTCGTGGAAAACACATTATGTAGCTGCCAAAAATATGTTTCGTAAGTATCTCTACATGTTATTTATGTGTACTGTTTGCTTTTCCTCGTAAATACATATTCAGATGTTTTTTTTTTCTGAATAACATTGAGTCATAGTTGTTCGTATGCGAAATTATTGTGACGTGTGTTGCAATAGTCCTACTATCTCTTTAGCTTATCATAGTTTTTGAGACGTAAATAAAACAATATTTTGAAATAAAATAAACGTACGTAATAATTGTATATTAGAAAAAAATGGGTAGAACATTAGAAAAAACGAAATTATTTAGACCCAAGACTGTTTTTAAACTTTTTTCTGCGATAAGATCCTTTATAATTAGTTGCAGGTTTGTTCTAATAATTTCTATCTCTTATATATAAGTCATACTATTATTATAAAGAGGTAAAGTTTGTGAGGTTGTATGTTAATCTCAAGAACTACTATACCAATTTTGAAAATTCTTTTACCAATAGAAAGCCACATTATCTGTGAGCATCATAGGCTATATATTAATCTGATAAATGAAAAGACTTTTTTGTGGTAGTCAAATTTGCTAATTAAGTATGAGAAAAAATGGTCAATCAAATTTTTTTACAAATGCTGCCTTAACATTGAGAGACATTTGTTTGAGTTCTTGAGAAAAGTTGTAGAGCATGATAATACCTCCAAAAAAGTCAGTGACATCATATATATCTTTTATATTTAAGTGATAAAAAATAGTTTTTTTTATAAATATTTACTGAAGAACAAAATGGGCATGGGTCAGCTAGTTCCTTTATACAAAAACCTATGTCTAACTGATTCTAAAGTTGACCCACAGTGACCATTGTTATTCCTTCATCTTATTAAATGTTTACACATTTCTTATCAGTTAACTCTATTCGCCAAAATTATTATTTTTCCGAAATAATCAACTTTATTAACTTTAACATTTACATTGTTATATTTACATTTATTTATTGGAACTTAACAACTTAGAAGCTTAAACAATTTTCAGAATATGACAAATGACCAATATCAGCTGCATTAGTTATCCTGTGTCATGTGTCCTGTGTATCCTATTCAAGATAAATAATTTAAAATAAGATCTAGTATAAGTAAATACTTTGATGATAAAATTATTTATTCTGATAAGGGTTTAAGTTACACAGGCCATAAGTGCTTGTAAATATAATTTGAACAATTTAAATATCTTCTGTAACACAATATCTCTACGTTTTTCAATGTAAAGTCTCCAAATTCCATATATGGAATATTTTTACACTTGACATTTTTTTTTATATCATGTGAGGCAAACGAACTGGTGTGTCATTTTATGTTAAGTGATCACCACTGTCCATAGAAAATTGCAACACCATTGGAGTCCCGAGTGCATTGCCAGCCTGTGTTGGGAGAGGAGAGTAGGAAGGTGAGAAGTGGTGGCCCTCCGGTGCTCTTACCGACCGAATGAAACTCAACAATACAAGCACTGTTACATCACATCGGTTCTCTATGAGAGGGTGGTACTACCAAGGACAAACCGACCCATTCATGCTGAAGCCAGTAATAGCTTCAGTGTGGCTCTACCACCTTTAAATACTAAAAGCATATGAGCTGAGGGCAATTTACTATTACTTTACTTTATCCTATGTGTTAGCAATATTAATATGTCAACTGATAGTAATATAGTATGGTAGTTTTAAGATTCAGAAGTGTCTTCTTAGGGCTTTAATTGAATAAAATATTGTAGATTTTGATACACTTGCAAATATTGCATTGTATATGTTATTGCTTCACAACAATAGTTAATATATTGTTCTATAGATATTAATTGTTAAAATGGTGGTTAAAGTCTATCCAAGATTACTATAAAAGTGTACATATGGTAACTCTAGATGAGAGGTGTTATTATTTCAACAGGAATAATGTAGTACATTATGCTTACACAATGGTGAAAGATTGTTGAATATGTAATTTTGCATCGTTGATTATCCATTGTCTGTCATACGGACATATGATTAATAATGATGATGATCAGACAGTATTACCACAGTCTGTGAAGTAATAAGAACTATGCACCAACCAAGGTGTTTAAAAGGAAGTACTTTACTCTAAAAAAAACACAAAACTTATTTTTATTATTATTTATTTACATTTAACAATGGCTACCGAACTAGGCAGAGCCTGTGTCTTAATAGGCATAATACATTTAGGCAGAGTGTTTTACTAGAAGCACCTCAGCAGGCCTTATACATATAAAATTGACAAGCTTATTTGATATATTTAAATGTTAGAAGGTGATTTCACAAATAAGATTGTACACAATCATAAATATACATATACATACACACACACACACACATATATATATATATATATATATATTATATATATATGTATATGTCTATCTATCTTTATACCT
This sequence comes from Antheraea mylitta, assembly GCA_014332785.1. Lineage (NCBI taxonomy): Eukaryota > Metazoa > Arthropoda > Insecta > Lepidoptera > Saturniidae > Antheraea > Antheraea mylitta. The sequence goes on along the minus strand of JACEII010000102.1, from coordinate 64,856 downwards.
TTAAATAAGCAATTCTTTTATATTTTTATACTTGTATATATTCAGGATCTTGGAAACGGCATTATCTATTTCCGTAAAACTTAGTATATAGGTAGTTTCGGGAAATATAAATTGAATATATCGAAATAACAGCATCATTAATTATTGATAGTTGACAATAACTACTATATCAATGTCTAACCTCTGCCTTGTCCTTGTCCAGTCTAATGTCCGGCACAATGGGTTAACGCTAACATGCAACAGAAGTTCTCAAGAGGAGAAAACCCCGATTTTCAAACATTCTTCATTAGTGCACCCCTTCTAATGGCCTTAGCATGATGATACATAGCCTATAACCATCCTCGATAAATGAGAAATATAACACTGAAATATTTTTTGAATACTCATGCCAGGCATTTCAAATTACATAAAATTGACTCCTTCCAGTATGAGTCTAAAATAAATCATTTCATTGTTTAAAATCAATTAAAATTAATAACTAAAAAAACAACAACTTAAACAATCTAGTTTAGAATGGTACCCATTGGGTCAACAATAGCAAGTTAATAGTAATCAGTTGTTGTGGAATTAGCTTCTCTGACAATAGTAATAATGTATTGTTATGATTGGTTATCCAAGAGCCAATAAGAATCTAGCTCGGAACACATTGGCTAAGGTTATAACTACAAATAACATAGTCAATAGTATGGTTTCACATGTCGTCTTTGTTTATGTAAATGACTGATCATATTTTTTTTATTTCCAGAACTTAAATGACGATGAAGGAGCCGGAGAGCCATCTGAGGATGAATACGACGCCCTCAATGATGAGACCTTCGGACAAGGCTGTAAGTTGAATCAGTATTATCACATACTAGCTATACACGTTCTATAGGCATTATTTATTTTTAAAATGAAACTTTTCCATCATCTGAGTTTATACATCTATCGCATGTCGCGTTATAGCCTGCGCGCTACCTCTGCTAAAAGCGCTCGTTTGAGTAACCTACACCAATTTGGCGGCGCCCATGGCTTAATTCAAAATGATTCATTGTGTTGATTAAAATGTAAAAATAAATAAATCAAAATGTATAAAATGTATAGTTGGATATCTTGTCTACTTAATGATTCTCCATTATCATTCATATTTTCCAGTTATTTAGGACGCGCTCTCAAATTTTAAGAAGTTCAATTTCGTCATTGAGTTCTACTAGACGCGTATAGCTCACGCACACCGACATGAAAACTGATAAGCCCCGCACTTATAGAGCACTATAAACGACTTTGATACTTTTATAAAAAATATTACAATATCTATGTTCTACTTTTTGTTATACTTCTACTTTATGTTTTTGAGGTGTAAGGGGTGTCGAGTAACATCTTAAGACTTGAGACACCCAAGCCAACCTCACCTGCACGTGGTGCACCCTGCCGATCAACGAACGAGGCAATGGCGATAGCCGGGTGGTAGGGTTATACAGCCCGACTGGGTCGCAACCACCATGTACATGGCGAAAAAAAGCCCGTATATATATAATTTCATGTAATAGTACCAAAATAAATTATAGTTTCTCAAGGTTATACTCATTCAAAAACAGTATAACTAAACGTAAATATGTATACGTAATAGACAGAAACATTGAATTTGTGTTCAAATATTTAGCCCCTTTGTGCCCGATCAAGGCTTAATTTCTCAACATTTTCATGAAGAGTAGTATTGTAGTAAATGGATCATAGTCTAGGTAATAGCTAAAAACATCAAGTTTGTGCTTAGATGTTTAGTCTCCTAGTGTAGAGCAAGATTTAAATTTTTAAAGTTTGGTAAAACAGTATTTATGATAACTGAATCTTAGTATAGTACTAATAGTTAGAAACATTAAGTTTGCACTCAAAGGCTTAGTGTCAGCGAAATGTTTCCTATCTTAGGACCAGGTGAGAGCTATTTCGTGATAAAAGAATTTCAATATTAATAATAGCTAGACAAATGAAGTTTGTGCTCTGAAGTTGAGTCATGTCTTATCAGATAAGAGTATAATTTCTCATAGACCAGTGAGTAGCTGTATCTTGATAAAAGAAATTTGGTACTGATAATCACTACAAACCTCAACTTTGCAATTATTGGTCTAGTCTCATAGAGTCAGATCAACATTTCATTTTATGGATCAGATGAGTAGCTTTATCATATTAATTGAACTTTAGTATTCATATTAGCTATAAACGTCAGGTTTGGGTTCAGATGTTTAGTCTCACAGTATCTGATAAAAGTTTCATTTCTTATGCGTAGATACGTATCTTTGTCGTGATACCAAAATTTTTGTATAGTACAGAGTAACTAGAAATATAGAGTTTATGCTGAAAAGTATCATAGTGTCTTATTAATGCTTAATTCCTCATGGGCAAGACAAGTGGCTATATCGTGATAACTGAATTTTAGTACATATAGATATTAGCTACAAACACTGAGTATGTGCTCAGAGATTTAGATAGGAGAATTTTTAAATTAGCATTTGCTTCTATATCAAAAATAATTCTGTGAACAACATACTATAAAACACCTGAATTATAATACCTGTAGTACAACGGGCAGCATATGATGGCCTTTTTGTAAAACGAACCCTAATAGTAGTGGTAGTGGTAGAGCCACGCTGAAGCTATTATTGGTTTCAGCCTGAATGGGTCGGCTCGTCCGGGGTAGCACCACCCTCTCACAGAAAACAGACGTGAAGTAACAGTGCTTACATTGTTGCGTTTCGTTCGGTAAGTCAGAGCGCCGGAGACCCATCTCCCCTCCCCTCCTCTCTCCTCATCCTTCTCTTCCCCCTTTCTCTCCATTCCCCCAAACAAAGGCTGGCAACGCACTTGCGAAGCCTCTGGGGTTGCTAGTATCTATAGACGGTGGTGATCGCTTAACAACAGGTGACCCGTATGTTCGTTTGCCTCCTATATGACATACATAAAAAAAAAACCACCGACAAACTTTGCATCTCTAGCTTAGATATACTTTTCATCAATTAATTCGTTTCATTATAAACAAGACTTGAGAGATCATGTTCTTATAAAGAATAAGCCTTATATTTGATTCTTTTGAAAGATTACATTTGTTTGTAAATTCTGCAGCGTGTTTATGATATTATTGTATATATTCTGAATAGATAATAAAAATTAATACAGAGAATGCGAAAACGATATATATCTATTTCTACCCATGAAAGAGTTCCCTAAACGTTTCTAAGAGTCCATTATGAGGCCATTTTGTTATTGCCTAACGAAAGGAGTACAAACAAGACATATCTGTCTATCCATCAATGACTTCCATAACAGTTTTTGAAGTAGTCATCAGATCATTTTGTTCAGTCCTGTGTTAATCTCTCGTTACTACTAACAAAACGACTACAAGGACGACATATCTATTTCTACCCGTTAAGGAGTTCGATAACAATTTCTGGAGACCACCATCAGCACACTTTGTTAAGTCCTGTGGTAAGCTCTCGTCACTACTAACTACTACTACTATTTAACAAGAGGACTACAAAAACGACTGTTAGACACCACGTATTTGTCAGCCGGTCAGTCAGCGAAACCATTATATTATTTCCCATCCTCTTCACTTGTACCTAATACCCGAACTATATTACGTAAAATGCCACCAATAATACGAAATATAGAGTCTCATAACACAAGATTATGAATAAAATATAAAAGCCACTACATGACAGACTAAGATCCCGCCAAAAACTCCACCAAAATAATAAATCATTTTTTAAGAAGTCAAACAGCTGAGATAAGGCATTTGGCATGCGATTTTAAAAAAATATATTGTGTCCAGCTGACGAATATGACTGGGAGTTTGAACACGAACAACGCGCCGAGATCCATGAGAGCAGTCGGCGACAGAACATCAGCCTTGACGACTCCAGCCTCCAGATTGGTTAGTGTTACCTTATATTTCTTAAATTCTGTCTTAAACCTGTGTACATCAACTGAAAACAGCTGAGGAAAAAATTATATTTATTTATTCGACAAACGTGTAGTAATCTAATTAAAAACAGAAATTACAAATTAATTATATAATAGACTAGCTATGCCCGCAACTCCGTCCGTGTGGAACCTAATATGAAAAGCTTCCGCTACGTGTTAGCGTTAGCCCAAAATTACTACTCCACGCCGATGAAGTTGAGGGCAGAAGCTAGTTTTAATTATAATATAAATGTGAATATGAGATAGTTTGTGTGTTTGTGAGACTTGTATGCCATTAGTACTAAAGCAGCTAGTCAGAAATTGTGTATACACATTGTCAGAAGTGTACAGAAAAGGACTTTTTTTTCGATCTGACTACGCAATTGACCTAGCAAGGTCTTAACAGCTTCATCGGACTACAATACAGAAAAGGAAATAAAGTAATTTTGGTTTACAACAATAGTACTTAGCCTTTTTTTTAAACGGGCCACAAATATGTTTCACTCATACTGTCGCGGACCTCAAATTACAAATATTTAGGTATTAAATAAAAAAAATGTAATTTCAAATTAATAACGATTTTATCTAGTGAAAACTGTTTATCCAATAAAACAAGCTTGGTATATATATCATAAGGAAGCATTGCGGTCGGGTTATCTGGAAACTATTTAATTTACTTAACATGCTCTTTGTTTTTCTGGTGGGTACGAAATTTAAAATAATTGAAAATGAAGTACGTTTTATAGTTGGGTGGGCCAACTATGAAAACCCGGCTAGTCTAGAAAGTGTAACTCTTCCAATGGTAATAGACCAGGAGTGGCCAAGCTCGCCTTGGCAGTTATTTGCATTGTTCCGACGCGCCTCCCATGATCCTGGGGGAGGGCAACTGTCGCCCTCCCCTGAGGGGTCTACCATTTCAGCCCCTCGATTGCGAAAAGGCCCCTGATGAGGGGCCTTCACTTGCCGTGGAGTAGACGCATTGTCAGTGGCAGCTCCTATAGCTGCTATATCCCAGACCTATAGGGAGTGAAGGCACCATGGGGTTTTAGTCCGTGCAAGTCGGACATAACCCACCCTCAGCAGCCCGGCCGGGATGGGTATCCATAGGGATTTCTCATGTAAAAAAAGGGGTGGCTAAGCTCCTTGTTAGTCCGAGCTATATTTCAAAATTTTAAATTTTTCGCGAGCCGCAATTAAATGCGTGTTTAATTGGTATAAAGGTATTGTTTTTTTAGAGAAATGATCTTTATTGAAAACTTATAAATAAAAGTTGATCGATTACGGACGATTACGTCACTGTTTATGTTTGTTCGTGCTGTTTCCGATGAGTTCTATCACTCATAACATGGACGGAAATGCATTATGAAAATGAGTTAGTCATACTTGTTGTCAGTAACTTAAAATACATACGAAGTAATAATAATTTTCTACCATCTATAATAATTTAAACCATCTATAGGCGGAGGGTAAAACTGATTGTTGGCGTGGCGACGCAACTATTACCAGAATATTCAAAAACATTTGCAACCCCATTTGTATAAACTTAAGATTCAGATTTTGACAGCCACTCCTTTTACTAGTGTTATGCAGCACGCGCCGACGACCTAGCGCCCTTTGATAAATGCCGCCAAATACAATGTGCCTACTTGAATTTTTGTATTTTGTATTAAAAAAAATGAATATTTATGCAATAAAATAGATTAACAGTTATTATTTTATAGGATAAATTTGTAATGCTTTATCTTTTCAATATGCCATATCTGATTCCTGTCATAATCTGTTTTTTTATGCATATAACTCATACAAAACAATTTCGATGTTTCACATCTGCCAGGCGTCCCGTGGTGGCCCAATTCTTTTGAAATACTTTATTAGAACTAAAATGAAAAGTGAACTCCGGTAAATTAATCGAGAGCCGTAAATAATCTTAAAAGAGACGGTTGTGGCTCGCGAGCCGCAGCTTGACCACCATTGGTATAGACCAAAACGAGGATCCCGTCAGAAAACTGCTTAAATTTTCAGATGAACTGAATATTAATCTTATTTTCTCTTTCCATAGAAGCATCATTGTCGCAGTTAGTTCTCGATGAGACAGACGCTCCACTACCTCGGACGCTCGGTTCAAGCGTTTGGCGGAGCGATTTGCCTTTCCCATCAGCGCCAACGGTGAGCAAATAGCAAATAATGATTTTCTTTACTGTGCACCGCGACTTGTAGGGGTTAAAGCCACGCTGATGCTATTATTACCACCCGACCCATAGAAACACCGACGTGAAGTAACAGTATTTTCATTCTTGCATTTCGTTCGGTCAGTGAGAGCGCGGGAGGCAGCCAACTCAGGCTGGCATTCCACTTGCGACTCCTCTGTTGTTGCTGGTATCTATGGACGGTGGTGATCATTTAACATCAGGTGACCCATATGTTCGTTTACATCCTATGACATAAAAAAAATGTCTAAACCGCGTCCATCGACGTAGGTTCGAATATTTATGGCTGATTCTGAGTTTTCATTGACGGAAAACATGGTAGTATCGCTTTTTCTTATGTTCTCACCTCACAAGCTACTACCATCAAGTTGAAATCCGTGACTAAGTGATTATAAACGTGTTCTAACAACGGCACTTGCCTTGATATGGCATTTAAATCCACAGTAGGCCACAGTTAAGCCATAAAAGCTATAAAAATAGGAAAAAAACATTGTTTTCCTTTGGTTAATATAGTTTTTATGCTATTAAATATCTATCCGATTTCTCTTAAATTATCCTAGTAACTATTTGTGAAGTCATGGTGGTTTATTGGTCTGACCTGTGGCATACCAGAGTACTAACGATTTCTTCTGAATTATAAAACTGAGGAAATATAAAACTGTAGATTTCTTTGTGTTAGAAATCGCCAATAAGTCGGTACGCTGGCGCAGTGTACGCCCATACCTTCCTTAGGGTAGAAGCTTATGACCCTGCAGTGGGACAGGCCAAAGATGATGATTTATTTCGGTGCTTTTGAACCTCAAGTGTTATATAATCACCCAAGGTTATTAATTTATAATTGGTAGATATCGGTTTGAACATACCAAAATGGTCGATGATATGACTATATCTAATCAATTTTATTAATTGATGTAGGATTTGATTAACACTAAGACCCATTTGGTTCTGATTCATTTGAGGCATTTTTGTACCATTTGGGGCATATTTTCATTTAGTTGCGTCACATTTTGATCGATTTGTAGACTTTGATGAGGTTGATTCATGTTCTGAGTCATTGGTGGCACATTTTGGTTAAGTTGAGCCTAGTTTTGGCCCATCATAACATTTTGATTTAAATGGTCCATGTTCTGTCCCATTTGATTTATGTTCTGTGCCATATTTGATTGACCCATAGGGTTTTTGTACATTTTGCATGTTCTTTTCTATAATGTCTATGTACATTGACAATAACCGACTGGTCGATTTGATTCAGCCGGTGCCAACTCTCAAGAATGTGTGCACGGTCGAGGAGCTCGAACGGCAGCTGCGCCAAAAGCAAATGCCGCAGTTACCACAGCAGCCCCAGGTTTACAACACTCAGAACTACTACCAGGTATGTAAACACAACATTGTTCTGTCAGACTATGAATATGTGAAATCTACAAATAGAAATATAAGGGACATTTTGGCGGGATCTTGGAACATCATGTAATGGATTTTATTTTTTATTCATAATCTTGTATTACTTGGCTCTGTATTTCGTAATATCGGTGGTGTTTTACGTAATGTAGTTTGGTTATTGCGCACAAGTGAAGTGGATAGGATATAATACCGTTGAACATAGTTTCTGACTTGCCACAAAAATTCCCTGCAAAATTCTAACAACAAAGTCACCATCTTATCAGTTTGGTATTAGTAGCTAAAAATAAAAAAAAACATATATATATTAAATAGAAGTGAAAATGAAGTGTCTATAATATGTCCATAATTAATTTGTGCAATGGCTAAACTGATTTTGCTGAAGTTTTTAAGGTCAATAGAGTGCTTTTCACATTAGCTCAAATTTAATAGCTTAAAATCTGTAGAAGAGATATAGAGGTTAAATTGTGGTGACAAAATAATAGATCAAAGAATAATAAAATCTACAAATCATTCAGACCGAGTATATAGTACTCATAAAATATCAAAAACATAGTTTTAAGCATGTTTTATTAGAAATCTAAAGTCAAAAATGTTTAAAAAGGCATATTTTGTCTACTTATAATAGACTAATATTAACCTGCTAAACATTTCTTGTGCCAGCATGATAAATAAAAACAGAGTCTTAATAATTAAGCTGAATTAAACATTCTCAGACTATCGTTATTATTTTGTATTGTTTTTATCAGTGCTTGTAACCTACTGTTTTTTTTTCTTTGTATAAGGAAGCGTATTCCGGTTGATGTATGGTGATATTCTGATTATTAATTTATTCCAGCCAAGATTTCCCCCCGTCATTTTGCAAAGACCACCTGGTTTACAAGCACCGGTACCGTTACCCTTCGCGAATCAACAGACGATGACACACAATTTGAATCAAATTAACCAACAAAGCCAGCAACTAAACAAAATCATAGGCCCGAACAATCCAATGAGCCAAAATAACCAGTTAATGATGAACCATGTCAATCAAATGGGACAGAACATGAATCAAATGGGACAGAACGTAAATCAAATGGGTCCTGCTATGAATCAAATGACCCAGAATATGAACCAGTTCATGCAGAACACCAATCAGATGAATCAGTTTCATAATAATCAGATGGGGCAAAACAGTATGATGAATATGCAACAGAATATGCAAAATGTACACCCTATGGGTCAATCAAATCAATTCATGCAGAATCCAATAAATCAGAATATGAATATGGCACAGAACATAAATCAAATGGGACAGAACATGAACCATTTAAATCAAAATGTTATGATGGGCCAAAACTTGGCTCAACTTAACCAAAATGTGCCACCAATGGCTCAGAACATGAATCAACATCATCAAAGTCTACAAATCAATCAAAATGTGACGCAACTAAATCAGAATATGCCCCAAATGGGACAAAAAATGCCTCAAATGAATCAGAACCAAATGGGTCCTAGTGTTAATCAAATCCCTCCAGCAATTAATCAAATGGGTCAGAGTGTCAACAAAATGGGACAGAATGTCAACCAAATGGGACAGAATGTCAACCAGATGATGCAGAATGGGAATCAGTTTGGACCAATGAACCAGTACCCTCCTTCAATGGGCCAATCTAGAATGATCGCTCCACCACCAGGAATTAACATGCCTAGGCAGAATTTTAACCCGAATGTGACACAAGTTAATCCTACTTTTCGAGTAAGTAATTAGTATCATATTAAATCCAAATATTTATCTTATTTTTCTCTTGCTTTACTGGATTTCAATCACTATAATGTAATGTGTCTAGGGTTTCGTTTAAGGTAGAGTTACAGAGTTTTCAGTTTATATTAAAAAAAAATCACATCGTTAAAAATTTTCATTTATAGGACTTAGTTAAAGAATATATTAAAATTACCATGGATTGTCTAAAATCATAAAGATTTAAGCCCCACACAAAAAAAGCTATTACTAGTTTCAGCATTAATGGGTCAGCTTGTCCGGAGTAGTACCACCCTCTCACAAAAAACCGACGTGAAGCAACAGTGCTTGCATTGTTGCGTTTCGTTCGGCCAGTGAGAGCGCTGGTAGACCACCTTCCTCTCCCCCCTTCCTTCCTCTCTACCCTTCAGATACAGGCTGGCAATGCACTTGCAACTCCCCTGATGTTGCTAGTGTCTATGGACGGCGGTGATCATTTAACACTAGGTGACACGCAAGTTCATTTTTCGCCTGTGACATAAAAAAAAACGAATGTGTGTTATGTAATGAAAGAATGTACTTTATGATGCACAGGTCAAGAGACTGTAGGCAGCACAAGCTTGAAAAAATACTTGATTTATTATTAAACTTTAAAATATACATGTGGGATCCAATTAAAACCAAGCCAAGTATTTTCACACTTTATTTTACACACAATTGTCTACACCATTATATTCTTAATTTTAAACATATCTCGTCTTATACTCAACACAACGCCCATCGCCATCTTAGAAAACATTCTACCACAGAGTACTACAACATCCGCTCAGACGTTGCGTTCCAATTTACTTATTAATCCTACATACATGATATATATATCTATAGTTATATATATATTCTTTATTAAAAAGTAAGTACAAAAGGTTACTTAAACTTGTAGACACAATTAGAAATAATTATAGAAGGTGCGAGCGAACGACACGGATGCCGCGTAGACGTTGCGTGGCTAACTAACTGAGGTGCTCCGGCGCATCGGTCGCAGAGCGGCCGACGTCGGCCCTCTTGTCGCAAGTGCAAGATAACAACGCGAATACGCGGCGATGCTAGCATTAAATAATTAATTATGTATTAACATTAGTCATTAAAATTATTATTTATTTATTAACATTATTAGAGAATCGCCTACAATATCCTTTCTCAGTAAAAAAAAAAACTAATCTGACACCGAAATATTTTTTCAAATTGGACCAGTAGTTCCTTACTTTAGCGTGATCAACCAAACAAACAAACTCTTCAGCTTTATAATATTAGTTTAGATTTACGATTTTTTTTTTTACTGAACCATGATATCTACAATTTTCGATGTGATGTAATTAAAAAACAATAATTATAACCATGATATGCCCGATTTTTGAGGTCGGGGTCTTGAATAATCAACCGAGCGGTTAAATTTCCAGGGTCAGACATTGACGAAATCAGAACAACAGCCTGTGTTAAACCAACAGATGATGATGAAGAGCCAACAGCAGCAACAGCAAAATACGAAACCGACGCAGACGAATCATTCACCTCAGAACTCGACGACGAATTCAAAGAAGACCGAACCGAAGCAGAAGACCCGAGTTTATAACTCGAAGAACATCACTTCGCAGAACCTGGTCCACTTGATACAGAACACGCAGGCCTGGATGGTGAAGAACAACTGTTACAACAACGCGAATCATCATCCCATGTTGAATAGGAGCATGTATAACAATCAACATGGTATGGGAATGATGAATCCGAGGCAGAATGGAATGTACAATAATAGCATGTAAGTTGTTTTTTTTAAAGCTAACATTTCACCCATTGTTTTTTTTTTTTAACTTTTTTTTGGCAATCAGTCTTTTCGATGATTACTTCCATTGTCACATAGTCAGTAATATTGCAAGCGTCGTGCGATTATTTCAATATTAAGCGTCGTGTGAATCAATATTCTAACAAGATGGTGGATCCCTTGTTAGAACTTTCCAGGGAGTTTTTGTGGCATCTTAGAATTTCATGCTCCGTAGTATTATTTTCCATTCACTTCACTTATGTACAACAAACTAACTATACCACATAAAACACCACCAAATTTACACAATATAGATTCAAATAATACAAGATTATGAATAAAATATAAAATCCACTACATGACAGATTAAAATCCAGCCAAAAACTCCCACACATAGTATTATTATTGTCGATGTGAAATATCTATAGAGCGAAGGTAAATTTGATTGTTGGCGTGGCGACGGTGTGAGACGTAGCGACGCGATGTTATAATAATGAGGTGTGGGACATAATAAGAACTAAGTAGAGATAACGCAATTATAATATATTTGTGTTTATTGTTTTAGTTTTCTATATTCTTAATAGATGGCGTTAATTTCAAAAGACAAACGTGATTTTAATAGTTAAAGATTTTTAACTTTCGAGAAAATAAAATAATTAGTGATTACGTTTACATACAGCTATCACGTGACAAATTTTAAAGATTGTCGTGTTATCACCTTTTTTGACAATGTGTCATAGGCAGTATCAAGTCTAGTCGCTGTAAAATTCATAAATATACATCAAATTTCGATGTTTCACATCTGCCAGGCGTCCCGTGACGGCTTACAATTTTTTGGTACTAGCTGATGAGATTACACGTTGCTGTGGCTCAGTTATGACACATTGAATTAGAATTATGATTAAGTACTTGGTATTATAAGGTAATGACTCTGCCTAAAAACTTGCCTAAAGCAGGGTTTCATAAAATAATCTGAAGTGGAAAAAAAATTGAGGCGTCACGGGACGCCTGGTAGATGTGAGACATCGAAGTTGTTTTCTATAAGTTATATGCATAAAAAAATAGATTACGACAGAAACCAACAATGGCATAATGAAGAGATAAAGAATTGCAAATTTGTACTGTAAAATAATGACGGTTTACTGTTTACGACAGTACGACAGTTTTCTGTCAACGAACTAATTTAAAGAGCCAGAGTTTGAGACTCATGAAACTTACAATCAACAACAATAACCAACATCGACAATCATATAATTTGTAATTGAAAAACATGGGACAGATTGGCCCCAGCGCGCTTTTTAAAAAAAAAAAAAATTTCCCGCCATCGGCAAAGACATTTAGTACATGTACCATATGAGTCTATAAATCTATGGTCACAATAATATATTTAATTATATTCAGATTATATATGGTTTTTATATTATCATGTATTTGATATTATTTTCATAAAAATTATATCTAATTTAAAATATATTTCGTTTTTTTTTCTTCTTATGATCGATAAAATATTGTATATTTTCTTGAAATAAGTTTTATATGAAATAAGGAGAGAGAATAATAGTAAAGTTAATTGGCTAAAAACTATTGTTATCATATTCATTTGTCTAAATTATTCAATATTTAATTTGATATATTCATATTGTAATAGTTTAATGTATATTTAGTCCAGTATTTAATGTAAAATATTTTTTCTAACCTAAAAGTATAAATACAATAGCTAAGTTGGACATTTCGTGGTTTAGTACAAAAAATAGTTCTTAAAAATTAAATAATAATGTAGTAATACATTTTGCATAATAATTGGAATTTCACATTACATCATGTATAATTATTCAAATTTTTTAATAAATCCAGTATTTTTTAAACCTTATACTGCCAAACTGTTTGCTAACCTTTGCATCATAAGGTCTAATTTCGTTTGTATGGCGCTTAAATATTTATGGTTTTTCACTAATACAGGTGTTAATCGACATATAAATTATCTTATCTCTCAATTTGGGCAAAATTATATATAAATGGCAACATTTCATGAAGATCGGTTGAGTAGTTTCGAAGTTCATTGTGGACAAATATGACAGTGGATATTTATATTGAAATAGATAGTTGTATTTAAAACATGGTGTTCATCGTTTCAGGAGTCCGATGAACGGTGATGATTCTGGAAGCGATACAGATGAATATGCTGGTCTGATGACACAAAGGGAAAAGCAATGGCTCATCAACATACAGATGCTGCAGTTAAATACTGGAACTCCGTATATACACGATTTCTATTATACGGTGAGTGTCATTTTTATATATATGTTTGCGACAACTTTATAGTAATTGTTTTATGTATGATTGTTGTTCATAGTGTTAAGTCAATTTGTATTATAGTTCATAGAAAACTTCCCTTGAAATAAATAGATATGTGTAACAGTGTTTCATTGACAATATATAGAATATAATATAGGGTTATGATATTATATAGTTAGAAATAGTTACACAATTATATGTAGTATAGTTATAGATAAATAGATTAATGTTTGTAAATAGTATTAAGTTGTTATTTATAAGAACATTTGTAATTTCTTATAAATCAATAAAGAGAAAGCGAAGGGCGACTCATAAATACCGCCCCGCCTGTATAGTTAGTTAGGACACGGCTGAACCCTGCGCACGCTACTAAGCGCTCTGATTGGTGAAACAGCGCGGGCGTGCGTAAGGGGTTCTTTGTTTCTAAAACGTGGCCCACAGATGCCATAAAAACGGGCGTGGCCGGTATGAACAGCTGTTTAGAACGAGTCGCCATAGAGATACAATAGTTGATTACGTCCAAATACGGAGCGCCCTTCGCTCCGTTGCTCAATAGTTATAGTCTTTTATTGCGAGAAAACCTAATCGTCAACTTTGGAACCAGCAACATAGTCAGTTGAATGTCATCCGGAGGTGCCTTTCAATATATTTCTCTTATTTTATGTTTAGAACAATACTCTAATCTATTTCTATGCTAAAAACACTTCGTTTTATAATTAAATGAACGTATTTTCGTTTTTAATATAGAGGCCTACCTCCCCTCCCCCGAACACAGGCTGGCAATGCACTCGTGACACCCCCGGTGTTGCAAGTGTCTATGGATGGCGGTGATCGCTTACCATCGGGAGACCCGTCAGTTCGTTTGCCCCCATATATAAAAAAAAAATTAACTAACTTGCCTCCTATGATATAAAAAAGACTAGAGGGTCTGGCGGACATTGTCTCGCCCCGATTATAAATTTAAAAAAAGGTTGATAAATTATATATTAAAATCTTCCTTGTGATTTGTAATCTTCCGCGTAATATTATTACATTCCAATATTATACATTACATGTTCGTATAAATCAACATGATCTAGTATTTCTTCACAAATTACTGCACAATTATATTTCATCTTGCTAGAGCAATGTTTCCCAAACTTTTTGGACCACGCCCTACCCTAATATTTGTAATATTGTAATGCCCCCACAGGCATAATTTTTAACCTTTAAAAATGAATTTGTTACGTTAGGAATATATATGATAAGTTTTAGGAAGAGGTCACTATAAAATTAATATCAAAACTTTGTAAGTAAAATTTCAAAACATATGGATCGTTTATTTTGAAAGTGGTGTAAGTCCATTTTCTTTTGTTTCGAGAAAATTAAAGGTTACTATATTTGTTGATTTAAAAATACAGGCAAATCATACGAGGTCTGGCATTGTTTCTATTGTTTTATCAACATTTAATTTGTTTATATAAATTTGTTTTTGGCTAATTAGACTACGATAACACATATTTATGTGCTGTAAATGGACTTACACTACTTTCGAAATTAGACAATTGTAAAAATCGTTTAAATTTCAATTTTGAAAAATCAAATATCACTTAAAATATACTTCATTTTAATATAATTTTGTTTACAAATACGCATAACAACACATAAAAATTTATTTTAGACGGCAATTACATTGTCATTATAAGATAATGATTACAATAATTTACTTATTCTCTGCGTGTGGTAGTGTCTCAAAATATGCATGATGCACCGGAGGTATATAGGATAGTAGCTGCTTCATGTCTTTATATTTTTCGTAAGTAATAGGCATTTTGGTACAAAGGCTCCAGGGTGATTTTTTCAAATTTTAACAGTCTTCCAGGACGTAGAGGTAATAAATTGATAATTTTAAATACTGCATCAGTCATCATTGTTTTATAAAAAATGGTATATGGTGCAATTTTGAGGAACCTTAACTAACATATCTGCAACCAATTGACCTGTTCCCCATTAGTATTTTTTTATCTGTTTTTTAATTGCATTTTGGAGATTTTTTGTTGAAATGTAATTCTCCCGTTTCATTTCATATAAAATGAATTTATCCTGTTTTCTACATTAAACACGGAGGGAAAACAATGCAAATCGTCCGCGGGAAACAGCTAGTATAAAATAAATGAAAAATAACAAAGCAAAATAATACTGATCAGCATCCACTATGCTATGCCACCTACCTCTGTCAATTGGACTTACACCACTTTCATAATCGATGATTATCCAATTTCATTTACTGACCTATTTTAAGTTGTACAAAACATGGTTTTTTTTTGAGAAATTAAACACGGACTAGTTATATATAAAAAAATTACATTAAATTAAGCATGAATTACGTGATAGCTCATTTTTCTCAAAAATGGACTTACATCACTTTCAAAATAAACGGTCCATATAATGAAAAACTTGCTTGAATTGATGACTCTAATTTCCCAATTGATATTATGAAATTATACCTGATAATTATTAACAGCATCTTTTTAAGAATCTGCCTTTTTTGTAAAAGTTGTCACCGATATCTAGTATTGCATTTAAATAACCCAAAGTGAAAGCGTTAAAATTGTGTCGATTTTTAAATTGCCCTTAACTATGACATTTCCCTCTTGTGGAGCGTGGGTCCCACTTTCGGAAACACTGTGCTAGAGTATCAAAATTTTAACACCGATTTTGATTAACCTTATTCTAAAACATTCATCCTTAAAACTTACAAGAATAATACATCTTTGTACAACCCAATTTATACAATGAGTTTGCATCCAACCACATTTCCGCCTTTCCCGCAAAACACAGTCTGACAACGCACTAGCGTCTCCCCTGGTGTTGCTATTGTCTATGGATGGCGGTGATCGCTTAACATCAGGTGATTCGCATGTTCGTTCGCGCCCTATGATCTAAAAAAATGTACAATCCAGTTAATCGGTTATACGCTTTAAGACTTTGTTGTAAACTTAACACTTACCTTAAATACTATACTAAATATCAGACGATATTATGGTTCACAATCAAATCTTATATAAACGGTTATTTTACTATGTGATGCTGGCTCAGTGATTGTATATACGAATGCCACTTCCTCAGATGTCAATTCTGACAATAAGTGCTGTGTTAAGTGACTCTAGATACTAGCAAATCTCATATGTGTGGTAGTTTTACCAACATAGAAGAATAATAAGTGTATAAATAACCATTTAGTTTATTGTTCTGCTCTTTCCAGGTATTCTTAGAGAGACAATCGAATAAAGAAAAAGAGGGTATCAAGGAAGCTCATAAAGCGAACCAGCAGAATCATCCGTTCTATAGCGGAGGTAATTATGTTTTCTTTTTATAGCTAAAGACAGGTATCATAGTCCAGCTGATGTTAAGTTGTCACATCTTTTCAATGCTGACCATAAATGGGATCATAATTGAAAGCCACCTCCGAATGAATTTCAACTATAACGATGAAGCTGGTTCCGAAGTTGAATCTAGAAGAAACTACGTTTAGGGATTTCTCACAATAAAAGATTATTTTACTAGTGCGCAGTGAAGGATGTGCTCGAAGGATGTTCTCGAAGGATGTGCTCGAACGATGTGCTCGAACGATGTGCTCGAACGATGTGCTCGAGCGATGTGC